>JAMKCH010082619.1:0-13965 GCA_023653785.1 Ophioderma brevispina | reverse complement strand
TTAATGTGTTTTTATGCTTTTGTGCTTCTTTTAACATGTTATGTACATCATTAGTTGAGTAACCAATATTTTGAGAAAACTGACCTTAAATGCGCTTGGATTGCGTTTATTTTCTTTGTTTTTTTTTAACTACATTAATAGTTAATTATGACTACAATATAGCCCTATTGGTTAAAACTGACCTTTCTAAAACTACATGCTTCTAGGTAACCAATACAGTGAAATCATAAATCCAACTTTCCGCGGGCCAAATCACTATGGAATGTTTTTTCATCGATGATATAGCAGCATGTCACACATCCTAGATTGCCCCTTTAAATTTATCACTACTGTATTCTACTTAAAAGAAAAGTAAAAGCATTCATACTTTAGGTGAAACAGAACTGTGTTAATTGTGTTTTTGATGCTTTTGTGCTTACTTTAAAACAGTTATTGTGCATCAAATAAGTTTCAAATACATATTTTGGAAAAATGACCCTTAAATGCTCTGGATTGCTTTAATTTTCTTTATTTTCAAAATTATTTTTAATTTGTTATTTAAAAATCAATATAGTCCAAATTACGTTAAAAGTGGTATTTTTTCTGATAAGTTTGTTTTGAGATATCAAATACTCAAAAATCTCAAACTCCATATTTTTGCCAAAAATCATCTTTTTTGGCCCAAAAAGGAGGCCAAAAAATACATTTGTATTTTTGTCAACAACTCTTATGAGAAATAATACCAGATTACCAGGGTTGATCTGACATGGTTTGTTCATGCTTGTAACAAAAATGCCCACATAATTTGTTTGAACACATTTATGATCTTGGCTGGCCTGTCTGTAATGGAAACTACCGAATCAACCTCCGCCTTCACCTGACCACGCCAACACGCACTCACACTTACACTACAGACACGCACTGCACATAGACCCACGCACATCAGCCTAGCCATCATGCCTATGTCTACTTTTATATTTTTTAAATTTTTATTGCCCTCCACAAACGTCAGAAACTAGATGTTTAGCAGACAGAGGTTATTACCTAGCCGTACTCAGGAAACTATAGGATAATGTTATTACCTAGCCAGTTCATCGATCACAATTCCTCCAGGTCCTAGCACGTTATCCAGGCTCATCTGTGGTACAGTGCCATTAAGAGAGGCCTTCCAGTGTTGGCGTCATCTGCAGTTCCCCAAAATAATTGTTGAGAAACACGTCCACGGCTAGGCCTTCACCTGATACACAGGCCATAATAAAAATAGGTTGCTCATAATTCACCGCATCGGCGCTTACGGTGAGGTGGTGGTTGAGCTGCAGTCTGTACCTAAATACTGAGATTTTGGCATTGCATAAAGTACATGCATTTTAACTGGATTCACCGTGGGCTGCGTTAGTGCGTCAAGAAATTATTGGCAACGCAACGCACAGTTGCAGGCAGCTATAGTCCATTTCTCCACCCGTGCAGTGATGTTTACTGGTGCGCCCATCAAGTCTCGCCGTGACGTCCCTGCACCGGAGATAGGAATGGAGATAGGTAGTGAACGAAGCGTTACCGTCGAGGGGGGGGAACAAGAGCTCCTTTACCTACGCTAGTGGGCCAAAATTAACTTTAAACAAATGTGTAAATCCAGAAAAAAACTGAAAAGTCGATGTCAGCGGCGTCCGAACCGGTGCGTGTATGCTATACAAACATCCACATCTCCCGAATTTAGAGAGAACTCAAAAATACCATACGGTGCATTACGTTACAAACTCTACACCTACTCTTTGAAGCAAGAGGAGAGAAGGTGTATCCCAACTACCTTATTTTCAAAGTACACAAAAAATCAGACACAATTACGACTTAAATTTCAGGTTTATGCAGGTATAGATGCATAGAGACACACTGCCTAACTTTCCACATCTTGCTTCTGCATGAAAGTTAGGATTAATCTCTTAGGCATTTGCAACGCAAAACCGAAATCTAAAGGTCGTATTATTTAATGTGAACGGGTTTAATATGGTTGTGTTAAAATAGCCCATATGTTACCGATTTAAGTTAAGGGTAATCTTACACGATCATAGTAGTATAATCATGATGTGTCCGCCAAAAATATTTTGCAAATGAGCAAATGAGAGTAGATTTATAAAGTTTGATGGGCGAATGGTCGAGGATGAAGTACATACGCCTAGTGCCCTTAAAATGAAAGTCTGACGAATATAATTTATGCCGGTTGACTAAAATATGATTGATTTTTGGTGTCTATCAATTGGATATAGCGCCTTTGCTGTAGCACTCCCTTTGGTGTATAAGGGGAGGCTCATGTGGACCAGTGAAAACCACTTTACCGTTGCGGTCGTGGAATTTTTCCTAAAACTCTCTGGTCATTGATGGGTAACAGCAACACGACCCAAAACAAGAAAGAAATGAAAATCGGTTGCATCGTTTCAATGGTGGGCAAAACGCCGATTTTCATGACGCGACCATAAAATTCTCCCGCCGAAAATGTGAAAAACCAATTTCCCGAAGGGAACTTGTCCATGAAAATTTAGCCTCATAATAAGAGAACATAAATACATTTCATTGCTGAAATAACAATTTTGAAAAGTGACTCCGTACGATTAAGGGTAAAACAAAATTTTGAAATAGCGCCAATTAAATAGCTAATTATGCATAGCATATTTAAAAAACCACCCATGGCCGGTTGATTTTTTTTCAGCAAAATATCGGCAACTGATATTTAGACAAAATAAAAAAAATAAAAAATTTTGGGCAAAAATCATTCAGAGTTTTAAAAACTTAATAACAATAAAAAATTAAAAAACAACTCTTCGGTCACGTGGACCCCTCCCCCCCACCTTAAAAATGTTAAGGGCCGATGGTCAATGGCCAATTTATGAGGGGGGGGGGAGGGGGGGGGGTGGGGGGGGTGGGGGGGGGGGGGGGGGGGGGGGGGTGGTGGGGTGGGGGGGGGGGGTGGGGGGGGGGGGGGGGGGGGTGGGGGTGGGGGGGGGAGGGGGGGGGCCGGGTGGGTGGGGGGGGGGGTGTGGGTGGGGGGGGGGTGGGGGGGGGGGGGGGGGGGTGGGGGGGGGGGGTGCAAAAAAAATTGTCCGTTCATTTGGTTTGTTCCCTTAGAAATCGCGTTCATTACTATAAACTCCATTCACCAATACTTCTACGTTACTCCCATCGGGAGATGCTCGTGCAATGTCCGGTAATTTTAACAGTCACTCCAGTATAGAGCAGGCATCACCAGGACTGAAGGTCCATGCTGTATGGGGAAAGCCCAAGCCCGTCTTATTGATACAGCCTCAAAATTGAACGTATCGCCCATCTGGGCAGAATATATTGGTCCACCCGAAAGATATCGGCAACAAACACCTGAAGGAAAAAATGAAGCCAATGGGTCAAGAAACGAACTTACGGACACAGACGGAGATATTCGAGCACATTCATCCGGGGGTGACTCCCCATCCCCAGACATGAAGGGTTTTTGACGCGTAGTAAGGCTGTTAAGGACTCCCATGTTCAGCATCGTTGCACCAATGAACCATGTTTGTGGAACAATATCACACCCAAGATCCAGACACAACCCAATTTAAAAGACAAATTATACACCGTAACCCAAAAAGACCCCTATTTTGGGGGAAATTTTGAAAATTCTCATCCAAAGACCCCATTTGGGGGAAAAATGTTGAAAAATTTGATCACCGCCGAAAACCCGGGTTTGGAAGGTTTAGTTTTTTCTTGCTTACACCCATACCCCATTTCATATTGTGAGTCCCCCCCCCCGTATTCTCACTGATATGTTTCAGTGCATCTTAAAGATCCTACTGACTGCCCTATATGCTTTGGTGGCATGGTTATTCAGTGCAAAGTGAACTATATGGCCTACACTGGCACAAAAAGTATCTCTGCATGTTTTTCGATCATATTGGCCAAAGTCAGTCAGTTTGAAGGTTTCGAAATATACATTATTTTGTCTAGGTCTTGCCTTGTAAAAAACGTGCAGAATGCTGAGTAGAACGCCCGCCAAAGACGCAAACCCCAAAACAAAGTTTGGCAGTTTTTGGAGTTTTTCAATGGGCATTGCAGTGTACTGGGACACACGAACAGTGTACCACAAATCAATATTGCAAGGAGGCTTATTTCGCCTCATTCAGTCGCGTAAAAATCTCGTGTAAAATCAACACCAGTTTATGCTTTTTTCGGCGCTCTATCTCAGCAGCAATTTTGCCACTTTTTTCACAAGAGAGGTGTTAAATGAAAGAGCAAGACCTAAGCAACAAAATGTATTGAATTCGGAAACTTCAAAATGGTCTGACTTGGCACAATACAATCGACAAAACATGCCGAGATACTTTGTGCCAGATGTGTATTAATAGGCTTAATTACTATAGTGTACAATAATGAAATTCTTGCATTCTGCATGCATGTGATATTCAACCAGGATCCTATGGGCAAATGTCAATTTAACTTGTGTTGTACATAATACGTGTAAATTAAGTTTTGTACATATTCTGCACATATTCCCTTGGCCAGTCAAAATAGATGAATGCGCCTAACCAAGCACTAATTGCAACAGAATCTTCCACAGAATGTATTGAGAATACTTTAAAAACAACCTATCAAAAGTATATTATTAAATGCAAAAAGGAGTGGAACATAGATTTTTAAGGGGGTAGGGTAGGTAAGGTTATACAGGGGTCAAAATATGAAAAAGTATCAAAACACGCGTCGGAAAAGTATGCCAACGTGTTCGTTACATTTCCGGTAAAATAAAGTATAGTTTGCCATTATCTGCAGGTTGTAGTTCAATAGTTATGAGTCGTGTCAAATAGGTTCAAGGTCACAATGGGGGTAAATTTTCAGACATATCCGCTCGTTTTAAAAATGGTTGTAAATTGTTCGTCTAATGGTACAGAACACGAAAATATACTGGGTGAACACTATAATATTTCGTGCATAATTGGACGCAAAATGTGACTGGGGGCATACAGGGTCTATGGGAGGGTTCACCTAGTCAATAGCTCTGTAATTCTTGATATAGAAAGTTCAAACAAAGAATCTATTTACATCTACTTATCTAGTGAGGACAAATTTAACAGTTTAAACCAGTCCGATCAAAATCGGACCATTCTATGGAATTTACCCCCGGATGACATTGAACTCTTACTGAGACCTATTGTACTAAAACTTATAACGCGTTAGAAGGGGCAACGTATACCTTTTTTTAAAACCTTAGGAGTAGCCCAATAAATTGGTAATACATCATTTAAATCAATGTCGAACAATTCTAATTTTTACCCCGTACAAACGTTGCCCATAGTTCTACATGTCCCACTAGTTGATTTGGTAGATAGACTTTTAATATATTATTTTGGCTATTCAGAGTATATTAACACCAAATTGTTTCTGTTGCAATTTGTGTGTGTTGTGGTCAAATTCATACAATTATTGACTACTACAGTATTTGGTGTAATTGGTCACTAAAAAACCTGCATAGTGCATAACACAAGAACAAATATTGGTAGCCTCAAAGGGTGGTTCTATATAATAGAGAGGTAAAGCGTTACGTCATACTTAGGAAAATTCATCGTCTGCAGGTTTTGCACCAGGAAACAAAAAACATAGTTTAGAGTACCACAATAGAAAGCAATGGCTGCCTCCGCTTCTTCCACATACGTGGGTGTGCGCTGTGCATATACACTAATCGGTAGTTTTAGTGATACAATGATGTATGTGTTAGCGGTTGGGCCAGGGGTTAATAATAGTGCACCGATCATTGTGCTCAGATACTCCTTTTTTCCCATAATGCAAGGCGCGCTTAGGTGAAAAGATGTTATCATTGAGGCGGTTTATTGTAAATCACCGACGGACTGACAGTCATTTCATTCGTTGTGTGGCATGGGTAGGACACAAAATTGAACCACCCAATAGCACCCAAATCCAACAACTGATATTTTGCCCCGGATGGTTTGTATACGAATGACTTATGTGTATACAAGCACCCAATCTAATAATTATTCCGTTGAATATTCAAAATTCACGCGACCAGCACGGACGACTGGTTTTGAATGGCCCTTCACCACATTGGGTAGCCTGCCCTGTCTTGAATCCCACCACTGTGCATGACAGTGATCGTATACTTCTCTCATTTAATACCTCCGAGAGGATTTTCAAAATCAATGATTTGTGGAAGTGTTATTATTGCCCCTCAGAACTTGTACTCCAATCCAAATGGTGACATATCAGGTTGGATCGACTAAAGACCGTATTCAATATGACGTCAGCCACAAGACATGATGGTGACAATCTAGATGCGTCCATTTCCAGGGACTACAATACAGTAAGCAGTTCAATCATCCATGTTTGCGATTGCCACAGGGATAATTGAAGGTGACTGTATTGTAGTACTGGAATGGCATCATCCTTGCCCACCAACCATGGCTGTCATTGAATCGCCGCCGCCCGACTAGGTATCATACCTACACAAGTTCAGTTGAGGCTTTTGTGCCGAAAGAAATTAAAAGCAAAAGGATACCACAGACAAGGGACTTAATCGCCCTACGATCTGCTAGAGGGAAAAGGAAAAACACATATCCTTCCGATATTTCATCAATCAAAAATGCATTACATAATTGTATATGCCAACCACCACACGACATGTCAGCTACAGCCTTAATTGTACCAAATTAATAGTCTTCAAAACCCTTTTTAATTTTAAAGCCGGCGATAAACCCTCAGATTAAAAGTTAAAAAGATAATGCGTTAAAGTAACTGACTCAGTTTCAGTTTCAGTTTATTTTGAATTAACTGTTACCACAGTGCACACATCTATACCCGATGAGGGCATCCCAAACATACAAAGACATTAAAAATACACAAAATTGTTACACATTTAAACAGACGAACAAATAAATTAAAGCATCAAAACCGACCCCCCCCCAAAAAACAAACAACAAACAGAAGGTGACAACTGCAAACCAGAAAAGCTGGTGGTGATCATAATTATTATGAGACAAAAATTATTAAGAAAACATCATAAACAAGATTGGTACTTATTGATTTCACGGCCCAAAGATATTGCTTGTAAAACACAGCACAAGCAAAGCTCTGCGTATACACCCATGGATACAATCTATTGAGTAACAAAGGCACATGAAAGTAATGTAGCAAAATAAATAAAGCATACAAGTACTTTAGTATGCAGACACCAATGACGAAGTTTAAGCCGGGAATTGAGATTATAAGTGGACGGATCTCCAATAAAGACCTTGTATTTCCTTTAGGCACGATAGATTATACTTTTTACAATTACGATCTTATTGTGAAGCAGGGACTGTTAATAAGGATCTTGGGTAATGAAACACGTATTTCTGGGTATGGGTTCTCTTGTTGTGATTTGAATGATGAAGCCACTTGGCCACTCTAGGGGATTAAACTGAACAGAAAAAATCCTTTGTTGAAGAGGCCCTCAATACAAAGGCCTTAGAGATGTTATTTTCTCCTCAGTATTTCGGTATTGTTCCAAAGGAACAAACAGTTTGCATTTTAGACAAAACCCTATATAGGGTGATTTAAATAGTGAGCAACATTTCAACAGTACTACGAACACAACATCTGTAATCACAATTTAATTGCGTGAAGCAACTATGTGGTCAGATACAATTTCGCCATGTGTTGCTTAAGGTCAGTTTTGGAACCTGGCGATGATTGTTACACAATCTGGATAAGGGTTGCCTTCCCTGTGTAAAATCGGGAAGATGCGGACATTCATTTTGTGTGATATGCGTTGTAGTTGTAAATAGCTTCAAAACAGAAGAGAGAAGGTGTTGCACAAGCAGGAATAAGTGTTATGATACCGAATATTTTAAAGTCTTCGAAAATATCTGAGTTATTTCAAGAAAACCATTAACAAAGACAAAGGAAAGGGAAATATCGTACACATTTTTAAATCCATTTTGATACGGATATGGTGCGTCCTCACAGATTAGATGTTTTGGTCTTTTCATGGTGATGGTTCCAATGCAACGCTAATATTGAGAATATAATAAGGTAAGAACATAGCTACCAGATAACAATTTACATCACACACGTATAACCTTCCAGCCAGCCGCCAAACATGATAATATATTATAAGGTAACATGGTCGCTGAAATTACTATAGATAGAGTGTAAAGTGCTTGCATTTGAACATAAGTTCTCGATTTCATGGCCGTGAGCACAGGACATAACAACAGATTTAGGGAGAACACTTCCCCCATCTCTGGTATGTTGGCTCAACGAAGATTCTGTTTTGCTGGCCAATGCTATCGCCGTCTGAACCTGAAGACAAGTTGTGTCTGGTGTATTGTGAATAGATTTGAGATTACCGTCCCCTAATACCGGGGTATGGCGACCGAACCCTTAACTACATCGATGTAATCAGTAGGGACACTCAAACGAAAACTGAAGACTTTCCTAGCCTTAATGAGGGATAAATAAAAACTACTGGCCCATGTGTATTAGAATCACGGTTGCGGACGCCAGATTATGATCAAACAAAATTGATTGGCTATCTTCTTGGCAGAGGAGTGAACAAGAGATGAGTGTTTTGTGTGCCCTATGTGGCCACATGGATGTCATTCAAAATTTGTCAATGTGGGTTAGGTAAAAGTGTAAGGTGTTGCTTTCATTTGAGTAATCAGACACTTGAGACAAATAAACCAAACTCTTGACTATATACATTAGGGGCCCTGCATGAGATCGTCGACAACTTTCCAGGTCGAAGTTGGATGGAACATTCAATGAGGTCATGTCTATTTTGTGAGGTTAAAGTGTTCTAGTCAGATTCGTCACTAATTATTATGTTTCAGAATCTTCCATCCTATACCTTTGTACACAGCTTCTTATGGACTTTAAAACCATGCAAAAAGAGACGGGTGAATGAGTTTTTGAGGACCAGACATGAGTTTTTAAAGACCAGGACATGAGTTTTAATGGGAGGCTATTTCTTGATTGGTTGAATTGAAGTAGTTTAGGGATGCTCCATATTTTTGGGTGTCATTATTTTGGGTTTTGCTGTCTGTTTTTTGTTATATTTTTGGTGGTTATTGTTTCCAGGTCTTTGGTGGTTCCGGGTTCCATTTCTTGGTGATTCCGTTTCCATTTCTTTGGTGGTTCACGGTGGTCTAGGGTGCCAATCTCTTTGGTGGTTTCCGATGTATGTTGGTTCTATTTCTTTAGTGGTTCCTGGTGTCTACCATATATTTTTTTTTTTTTATGGTGTCATTTCTATTTCGATGTTTCCTGGTAATTACCTTATTGTTGGGTAGTTCCCCTATGGTGTTTACTGCCACTTTTCAGATCCCACAGGACCTTTGTGTATAATTGTCTTTTCACTAATGTGATAGTGAACTAGTTTGGTTCAAGTCAGCTTCCTGAAACATAATAATGATAATATTGGATGATTTTTATCGCAGATACAAGAATTTATTGGTCAAGCTAAAGTTGCAAAAATATAAAAAAAATAAAAAAAATAAAAATATTCAAAAACTCATAGCTTGACGATAAATTCTTGGGATCCTACGCCAATCAGCCAATGTATATCAAACTTGGGCCCCTCTCTTTTCAGCACGGAAAAAACTAATTAGACATGAATTTGTGAAGAATGGAATAATCCCGGGAGGAAATACATAAAACAAAATTATTTATATAGTAACGAATGTTTGTATTTTATCGAGGTTGTATACAGCAATATTAGCACCATTTTTGAAAGAGCGCCCCAAATTTTCAAAATTCTTGATATAAAGCAACATGAATTTTTTGTAGACGAAGAAGAATGCAAATCCGGGGATGGAAATAAATATAAAAACAATTTTTAATAGTATGTTTTTTTTTATCGGGTATTAAAGCAATATTAGGCACATTTTTTTTGAAGAGCGCCCCCCAATTTTCAAAATTTGATATATTTTTGCACAGCTATGTTGGTTAATTGATTAGCAAACTAAACATTGCGAACGAGAATGCTCAAAATGCGCATTTATCATAAATGACGCGATTTTTGTAATTAGAATTTTGGATCTAGATTTGTACTTAACGGCAGAGCTGGAAATGCTAAAGTGTATGTCCGTCCATGATGAAATAGTGCAACATCATATTTATTGGAAGGCGTTTCCAGCAGCCGTTGAATCTTTATCGATCCGATATCAATTACCAAAATCATTCGTTTGCGACACAGACATTGTAGAGTACCATTCGCAGGTATTAGTTTACTAGCCAGTTACCAATCAACCGCGGAAAAATTCAATTTTTTGAAAAATTGGGGCGCTTCTTCAAAAAAAAGGTGATTATTGCTTGAATAATTGGATAATGTAAATGTTCGAAATTTTCCCCCGTAAATTACGGAAAATTCTGACAGCAGAATTTCCAGACTTTTTGGGTAAAATTTACAGCTTTTTTTTTTTTTTTTTTAACGGAACTTTGACAGTATTTTTACAGAAATTTGTCGCCATATTATGGAAAAAAAATGTGGTATTTTAACAGAATTTTTCCGTAATTTAAAATACGGAACGAACAAAAAATCCGGAAATCTTGCTGCCAGAAATTTTGAAATATTTCCGTAAATTAACTAGTTTAGTGTTTTTGTTTTTATTTTTATTGTTTTCTAAAACAGATTTCCGTAAATTTACGGAAATGTTTCATGTACGGAAAATTTCTAACAGGTATGTATAAATCGATATCGTCTGAAAAAAAAAAAACTTGATATTATGATATTTGTATAAAAAAATCCAGCGGAAAAAAATACTAAAATTGGGTTGGGACGAGGCATGTCGGGAAAAGGTATAACGCAACTACCATGCGTTAAGTAAAATGAAGACATATATGAGGCCGGTGTCAGCGGCGAATTGTTTTAATGAATTCTACTAAGTCTCAAGAGGTTACCAAGGCGACTTTAGAGTGAATCCAGTTAATGGGAAAAACAATGTAAATTATGTTACTCAAATGTAAATATACCTTATTCATCAAGGACAAGGTTCATAGGAAAGACCCTGTGTTTTTGATTCTGCAATTCAGAGGCGACGCAAGTCTTCTCAATTTCATTCCCCCGTCACTTTGAAGTAACAATGGGAGCGTCTAGTGACACACAAAAGCTCTAGAGGAATAACCGTGACATCAAAGAGAAATTGGTTTGCAGTTTATTTAGGGGCAATTTGAAAGTCAACTTGCTGTATTTTTCAATTAATGATTATGGTGGATTTTTTGGCATCTAGCACATATGTAAAATAAGCTCAGACCTGTAAATACAGCGAAAGTCACTTCCTATTAGTAATATCATACATAGTTTATTGTCGAAGTCTTTGTGAATGCAGGTTACATGATGAAAACCGACCTGTACCCAGGAACAAATGTTGAGTCAAAAACAAGTTTATTGCTACAACAACCCGAACAGCAGTAGATTTCGATAGCAAATAGTAAATGAATAGATGATAAATTAAGTATTTGTCAATTATTTGACCTTTGCATTCAGCAAAATACGCATTAAGAGAAAACGAAAATTGTTGTTCTTTTTAAAGGGACAATTTTGAAAGAAAATATCCAAAACCCTATTAAAATGAACTTTACACTGTATACTATCGCTTCCTCTTCCAGAAATATTTGGAAGTGATATTGTGTTAAGCTTGTCTTCATCATCTTAGAGTCTGGCCGCCGACCAGAGGATCATTACCATCATTTGTCAGCATTCATTGTGTATCTGGCATAGGTCTGCCATGCTGACGATTGTTGATGTAGGAGTAACTGATATTTTTATCTTAGTTTGACTTGCCAGTCAGCCCAGGGCATTTACATCATTGTAGCATTCATTGTACATAGGGCATTAGGCTGCAGCTGTGATTGCTGAGTAGGAGAACACTAATATTATATTCATCATATTAGTTTGAATCCTGTCAGCCCAGGTTTCAAATTCAGAGAAAAATTGTATACAGGTTCAAAAAAGAGCAGAATCTAGAAGTTTACTTGAATATTCGAAATAAGGTTCACCCAAAAAGATGATGTTAAGAAGGCCAAAGCTAATTATTTCTCACTAAATCGAGGAGAATAAGAATAATACTAAGGCCCTCTGGCGTCACTTTATTAAATTTTTGGGTTAACAGCACAAAAGATCGTGAAAAGGCTCAGATTGTTCTGAATATTGACGGTACAAAGTGTTTTGACACTGGCAAGGTGGCCAACTACATCAATAAATTTTACACTAGTGTTGCTGATACTTTGGTTAAAAATTTGCCCATTTCCCTCGGAAATTTTAGCACAGAATCAAAGGCTTTTCAGGATTATTATAAGCATATCCCTTCTGATTCATTGAAATTGTCTTCTATTACATCAGACTTTGTTTTTAAGGAGCTTTGTGCACTTAATCCTAATAAAAGTACAGGCCTCGACCAAATTCCAGCACAATTTCTGAGAGATGGGGCAATATGTTTGAAAGATCAATTAACACATATCATTAATTTGTCAATCAGCACTGGATCAGTGCCTGATGATTTCAAAATCGCTCGTGTCACACCATTGTTTAAGAAAAATGATAGGTCTGACGTTGGCAATTATAGGCCTGTCAGTATTCTCACTGTAGTTTCAAAATTATTGGAAACGGCTGTCTATGTCCAGGTTGAGAGCTATCTAAGAGAAAATAACATCCTGTATAGCTTGCTTCAATCTGGATTAGAGGGTCAGATTCAATGATTTCTTGTCTTATTCATCTCACTGGCTACATTCAATTGCAGTTATCTGAAGGTAATATACAGGTAGTGTTGATTGCCTCCAAAACGCATTTGATCACTGTCGATGTATGTACTCTGTGCAGGAAGCAGGAGTCTATGGGAATCGCTCTGTGGAGTGGTTTTTTTAAATCCTATCTGACGTGGTAGGAAAACCCAAATTTGGTTAAAGTTGGTAATTCCCACTCAGATCCGCTCGAAAGAAAATGCGGAGTTCACAGGAGTATCCCTCAGGCCACTTTTATTCCTTTGCTATGTGAATGACATGGCGTCAGTGTCAACGCAAATTGTATCTATGCTAGATAGTGGCCTTGCTTGTGGCTGGCTAAGAAAAACCTCAATACATTGATGATCGGTTGGGTCAGTGACGTGCTTCCTGTAGACAATGGATGGTTGATACCAAAGCCTGTCTCTCATCTTGGCAAGACTAGAAGCAAATTTTGTTCGGTACCCCAAAAGGACGGTTGAAAGAAAAACAACTCTTTTCTGTTTGTCTTGCAATGGAGAGCAATCAGGAGCCAATTCAGTAAAGTATTTAGGTGTCACACTTGATGAAAAACCTCATCTGGCTGAATTATGCTATGAACATCATCAAAAAAGCTGGTGCAAGAATTAAATTCCTGTACAGGGAGGCCAGTTTTCTCAATGAAAAAAATCGCAAGATACTGCTCAGCATTGATACAATGTCATTTTGATTACGCTTGTTCGGCTTGGTATTCATCTTTATCTCAAAACCTCAAAAAGCGTTTGCAAACAATGCAGAATAAAATGATTAGGTTTATTTTAGTAATGGGTAATCGTTCATATTGGGCAAGAAGTATTCAACAAGATCGGTATGCTCTCAGTTTATGACCGTGTTGCCCAACTCAAGTTAAATCATGTTTTTAAAAGTGTGCACGGTATCTGTCCTGATTATCTTGCGGCTCATTTTACCCGTATTTCCACAATCAGTGATCACTATACTAGGAATAGCATTTACAATTTTGTCACTCCAAGGACCAGGGGCAATGCAAGTTTTACTTTTTTTCAATACTGCTATCCATCACTGGAATCTGTTGCCTAACAGTATTAAAGGTGCAACGAGAGATTTTTAGGCATCCATATAATGTGTCATATATAGTGATTTCATATAGATTAGACGCTCAAAAGATTTCTTACCTTGTATTTGACTACTGAAGTCTTAAAAGTGAAAACAAAAGGTGATTTTCATTTACTTTAATTTCAATATAATACATAGGCTGAATTT
>JAMKCH010082618.1:0-20336 GCA_023653785.1 Ophioderma brevispina | reverse complement strand
ATATGGGATCCTTCATTTGTTGATGAGATCAAAGGTACCCACATGCCGAGCGTCAAAGGTCATGGACGGCCCACAGCTTATATCCTTCGAATATAGTGGCGTGAAAGCCGTGAACCGCGAAATTCTAGTATTTTTTTTTTTTTTTTTTTTTTTTTTTTTACATAAAAATCAAGTTCCTTTTGGATCCTAGAAATATTGGGTGGTCATCTACAACATCGTTTACTGCAGGCAAAGTTCACCAATGTGATGGTTCGTGCAGATTGGAAACAATTGTATGGTCATTTTAAACATCATTCACAACACTTTTTTGCGGAAGCACTCTACAGGTGATAGGGTTCTGTGTTAATCTGCCCAGATAACAAACACTCTTCTTGTTCTAGAACAATGGTCTAAAATCATCGGGGGACAGCTTTCGAGACTTGAGACTTTCTCAAACAAGGGAGCAGTAGGGACATGATAATTCCAAATTTCAAAAAATTATAATAAAAAACAACAAATTAATTTTAAAAAAAGTACACCAAAACAAAACAAAATCAAAGAAACAATAAGCATTCCACTGTGTTAAAACTTTGCGCTGTGATGATCAATCATTTGCTCAGCAGTGTGCATTGCCCATCCCTTACTTTAAATAGGCAATGTTGTCAACTTCTTTGTAGGGTTAGGACTGTACTTAAAGAGAACTGGCATATTTGAAAAATAGTGCGACCTCTAGATTAAGGGTAAACACAACAATTTTATACATAATGTCGCCGGTGAATTAATGTCGCAAGACGAGCGGAATGGGAAGGAGGGGAAATGGGTATACACAAGAAAAATGCTGAGAATGATTCTCACGGATGTTTCACCCTGTTTGAGCGGTCCGTGACATTTGTGGTTTTAATATCAATGAGTAGTGAGTCTATGAAATCATGTAATAGGGACACATTTGGGATTCAAGTTACTGCAAACTTCAGTTAGCCTACCAAATTACCTGGATGCCTTAGCATCTTATTAATGTCCCTATGCTTTTGGTAGGTTATTTTATGTGTAAATATATCTCTATTCTTCCAATGCCTAGACTATCATTTGCAAGGAAATGAAGAAATTTCATATTTTCTGAAAAGGTACAACTTTAAAGACACACAAGTGTTGGGCAACCGATAACCAAAAAGATACATGCCAAATTGAGTGTCACGTAGTTGGTCAAGAAGGACCTAAGTGTGCCCCACGGGCCCTCTATTACATCAGTGGTGGTGCAAGTTGGTTATTCTTAAGATGTCCAACTGAGGTCACGAAAATAGTCCAATATATTTATTGAAACAAAAAACAAAGTGCAACGAAACATTGGTTTAATACAATGTGAATTGTCCACAAAAATTTATATTACAGTTTACCAAAATCAACCTAGACAAAACATAGGGGGAATATGTAGAAATAATGGGCAATGTTTGTAGAGTCGTAAAAGATAGGAGTGGTTTGAATTCGAATTAAAAGATATACCAATTTATTTGGGCTACTCCTAAGGTTTGAAAAAAGTAGATGGTTTGCCCACTATGATCTATAGTTTTAGTACATAAGCACCATAACAGTCAAGGTCATCCTGGGGTAAAAATTTACAGAATGGTCCAATTTGTTTTTGGTCAAATGGTTGTAAAATGGTTCATTTGGCACGCTTGAGGAGTAATTTTATATAGATCTTTATGAAACAGTCCCTTATTTAAAGAAGAATTACAGAGTATGGCTAGTTTCTCCATAGACCCGTAGCCCAGTCACATTAATTCAATTTATGAAAAACTATCATTGATGGTGCAAACAGTATATTTTTTCTCTCCATACCATAGATAGACGATCAAGTTACACCTTTTATAACAAACAAATGTGTTCGGATTTACCCCACCATTGTTGTTACCTTGCACCTATTTTAACTCATAACTCTTGAACTAAGAACCTGGCGCTAGGGCAAAACTATACCTTTTTGGAATCCTTGGTTATACCCCTGTCATATTTTGACCCCTATATAACCACCCCTTAAAATACAATATTCCACTCCCTTGATTTTGGTAAACTTTTGATATATTGATGTTAAAGGTTTTCTCAATGCAATTCTGGAGGAAAAGAATCTTTGCAATTAGTTGGGTTAAGGCAAGTTTGTCTTAATTTGCTGCCTAATAAAAGCAATAAATTCTCCCCAGAGTGGTTGTTATGACACTCTGGTTTGCAACAGCCATGTATAAATGGGCTTAGTGTCAATGGATGCATCATTACATTATTATGGATTAAGGATTTTGGCATTTTCATGCAACGTTTTTGTTTTGTATCTTTGTAGGAGTTCCAATATATTAATTTTGCAAAATAATTTGTACAAGTTCGCCAAGGATATTAGTACAATAATTTATGATTGCCTAAACATTGTAAGAAAAGGAGTTTGGTGTTGTTCAATAATTTAAAAAGTCAAACACTATTTTTGGCTACTTACTTGTAGATGAAAAATTGGGGACTTGAAATCTGAAATTTTATCTCTAACCTTTGTTGCCTTATACTATGGAAACTACAACATGCAGATTAGCACCTCCTACTTTTTAAACCTTTGAAGTGTGATGAAATGCGGTATTCATGTCAAAAATACAAAACTTTTGACTATTTTCATTTATTACCCTGTATAACCCCCAGTCACTTTTAAAAGGTTGCACTGTTTTGTTTTTAGCAAACTTTTGTGTTTGTACCTTTAAGGTTTCAATTTCCCAATGCGAAGAATGTGTTTTTCTTGGCATTATTGGGGATTAAGCCAGGCCTTGTTTTATTTTAACTGGCCTATATCATACAATCATTGTTTATTATAAAGGCATTGTTTCGGCAGAAGGTGTATTTTTGCAACCAACCCTCAATTTGACACAGTGAGTGCAAAGTACAAACACAGCCAGGATGCTAGAGTTATATCCATGACCTCTTTGCTTTGTTAACCACTGATCTGCAAAATTTCTTTGTGGTATGGTATACATGCGAAGTTTTCAAATAGTCAATTGAGGTCTAATTAACTTGTGGGTGACAAGGAACCCCATTTTCCCAATGACTGGTTATAAGATTTTCTGTGCCATGAGGGGAAAGGCAATTAGTGTCACCTAGTTAATATTTATGCTGTAACATATTTGTCAGAAGATGTCAGCATCCGGGTGCCTGCCTGTGTCAACTTCAGACACAGATCTATATATTCCACTTATGTGCTTATGGGTGATTACAGAACACAACAAAATCAACAAATAGCAAATAGGTTTGTTCTTGACAATATTTGCATTAAATAAACACACGGGAGGTAGTAAGATTTTAAAGTTAGGGTAAGGCTTAAGGGACAACTGGCACCTTTTTACAAATAGCACCCTCAAGATTCTTTCAATATTGATATTTTTGAATGGTTGTAAAGCTTTTATATACATAGCCCTTGGCGGATATGATAAGCCCTAATCAGCGCCATTATGGATAAACAGAATGATTTTACAATAAAATGATCCGGGGGTCATTTATTGAGCAGATGACAGAAATGAGTTCAACACAAGAAACACATGCCAGGTTGATTCCCATTGGCATTCACCCTGTTTGGACCAGTCTGTGTCCTCTGTGGTTTAAATATAAATGAGTACGAGTCTATGATATTTCATGTAATAGACACGTTTATTGATTAAAGTTATGACAACTCCAAAAGGTTACCTACCATAATTACTAGATGTCTTTAGTCTCTTAGTTAATGCCCCTATCATTGTTTTGGGGATGTAATTTTTATGTGTAAAATATATCTGCCTTTCTTTCCAAAGGCCTAGGCTATCATTGTGAGCAATTGAAGAAATTTTATATTCTGTGAAAAGTTGCCAGGGCCCCAAACCCCTAAAGTGAAGTTATGTTAGGTTGGGTTTTAGAGTTATGGATACTTTTGACAATATTAAACGGGGGATGGCCCCAATTAAGCTATAATCTTGATAGAACGGCCTTCACCCCCAAAACCACATCTGTAAGATTCCCGCCGGTTTTTAAGTTATAGCTAAAAACGTGATTTTGTAATCCCATAGAGTTCTGTGTAAATTAATACTGGTTTCACCAAAATGGGCATATTTTCACTCATAACATCCAAACCAATACATCCTTTAGCCCTGAGATGTCACAGGATAAGTGAGAAAAATAGTAGCTTCTTCTGATGCCAAAATTTGGGCCACTGTCGGGTATAAAATCTGGGGCCATGGGGACGAGCGGTATTAGGCAATCGGAACTTTGGACATTTAAAGTATTGTCACAAGATATAGCTGTTAGTGTCAAGGACCTAACGGGGCAATTCCTCTTAGCTCTAATTCACTGCGCCGCTTGACTTGCGACCAAGGGGTTGAGCACCAGGTTCTGGCGGGGCTGAGAGATAAGTCGCTGGTATACATCGGTGAGGAATCGATAGTTACGGTTTGTGATTGTTTAGAGTTTGTGCCAAATTTGGTATGGCAGCGGTGGGATCAAAATGACTGCTGCTGCAGTATGTACCTTGTATCAAGGAGGCGAAGTTTAAGGCCCGAAACGTGCCTTGTAAGGACGGGGAGTAATGTCACAAGGTATAGTACTGTAGTGTCAATAGATCTAATGGGGAATTCCTCTTTGGCCCTATTCACTGCGCGCTCGACGGAGACGAGGGAGTACGGGTTCGAGTCCCGGTCTTGGCAGGACCGAGAAATAAAGTCGCTGGTATACCTCGAAGAGTAATTAGATAGTTACGGTTTGTGACGTTAGATTTGTGACAGTTAGTTAAAAACCGTATCTTTCCTGCAAGGGAAATGAGGACCAAATAAAGCATGTGTGCCGATTTTGATGTGCATTGGACAAGCATCAAAAATTCGACATAAGTGCATTGGGAAAGAGTTCAATGTGGCTCATTCTACACCTGAATTCATGCAGCCTTGACGAAAATAAACTACATAATAAGGTTGCAGAATTCGTAGGGGTGGACATATGGAATCTTATCGTGCATTTTTCTCAAGGACAAGTAAATGATCATTAATCTAATCATACACGACAGATTTCACCAAGGGGCCCATATGCTTTGAAAAGAACTTGCCCTTGAGAAAGGCCTCACCGCTATGTATATCAAAGTGTGCAATTAGGAAAAATCAAGGCATGACGCTATTACCATTGCTATTTTATTCCCTAGTTCTCCTGCTTGACAACTGCAATAACAGTGTGTATGAATTAGAGGTTAATAATGTCTGCATTCATTTTAGCTTCAGTGCATTGGCAAAAATAATCAATGCACGCGGCCACTAAGTTTGATGACGAATATGGCACAAGCCCATAGGGGCGAAGTGCCATTATGATTTCTGGTCCAAACTTACGTAAGTACATTTGATTTTTTGCCAAGCACAAAAAAATAAAAATGCATCAATCCAACGTTGCGTAAAACATCTAAGCATATGAATACTGCATACGTCATTAACATACGCAATGTGTGCAAATAACAAATATTCAATGCATGATTTTGTTCAATTCAGATTTTGCTCTCATATTAAGCATTAATGATGATAGGAATTAAATGGCCTACAATGCATTCCAATCAGAGTATCGGATACCAGTGTATTCTTCTTATTTAGTTTTTTAAAAAAAAAAAAAAAAAAAAAAAAAAAAAACAATTATATTAATTTAAAAGATTAAAATTAGTCCCCACTTAAAAAAATGAAAAACACACCTGTACTACCTTGCAAATGTAACACTTGCAGACGCACACTATTTAATATCTTCTGAATTGTAAGTGAGCTAAATTCATTTATACTCCAATAAGGTGATCACATAGAATTTTTTCTCTGCATCTTGGAAAAAAATAAGGGACTAAGATACCAAAAAAAACGTTAGACATACATTTGCAAAACATTTCTTAAAAGGAGCACTCAACTTTACAGTGTTCATGAAGCGAATCTGGCTCTGTTGGCTTAAAGGTGCTTGTTCCGATTATGTGTTTGTATTCTTACTGTATGAGAGCCTGGCACTTGCACATACTTCATCAAGTACCGTGGGAAAACAACCTTGCAGTTTTGATGGTTAGAAGCAATAATGCATGGTGCAAAGCCCTATTCATACTGGGCTTAATATCGTTTCGTTCGTGCAGTCAAAATCACAGTGGAAGATCCGTCTTAACCAGCTGATAGTTTAATCATCCATGTTGATCAGGACTGGCGTGGAATTCCTCTTGGGGACTTGAAACCTCCACAGTCATGTATGATGTGGCTAATGGTTTGTGGTCTCCACAATCGAGTTTGGTGATGGTTCTACTCCGATTTGTGGAAGGAAGTTATTTGTACGACCAACGCCAGTCTGAGTCGTTGAGGTTGACCCATGCTTTCCTATCAGGTCACAGCATTGGGCTTGCCGGATGGGCTGTCCACAAAACTGCTTAGGTTCAAGTAGAGGATGACCATTTGCTCATACCATCTGTCATTGATCCAAGATGAGATCGGAAGGGATACTGTGACTGCAGGTGTTCATGATTGGGTAGCAAAGTAATGATTCCTTGGAATTCTCTGATCCTCAAAGGGTTGTGGGTGGTGGGATTAGACTACCGGTTCATCACATTTCTTGGCCAGCTTGAGTTGAGGTTCTCCTAAGGTTGCTATTGAGGTTAACCACTAAAACGGCGGGTTTTTGGTTTATATCTTGGAATGAAAATAATTTGAGGCTAAAATTTAAGGACGGGACAATGAGAAAATACGGCCTCATCTGATTTCAAATCGATACTACTTCAGGTTAAACAGGGGGGTCCAAAGACGATCGGGAAACGCACCTTTAACTGCAAATCAGGGGAAAACTCCCAACCTTGTTATTGCATGGCAACTTGTGTGCTACATATGCAGAGGAACTGACGAACGACCTTATCAAAATTTTGAATTGTACTCTTCATATTAAAGCCTAGAAAAGGGCTACCATGCGAAGGATTCTACAAATCGTGAGTCACCCTCACGCTCTCCAAACCGGACATGCATCTTCGACAAGATTATGTAGGCATATGTGTGGAAAACACTGGCCAAGGGTCAAGGTCATGTGATTGATTACCATATGATACCCTAAATGTTCCACCGTTTATAGAAGAATCATAGTACGGGAAGTACAAAAACGTGATTTTTGGTTGGAAGCTGGCGTCCACCCTTGTGAGTGATAGAATAGAGGTCTTGGGTTGTGTATGCTGTGAATGGAACCACTACTGATCGGGACTTTAACTTCTGATGGAAATGCGGGTGAGTTTTTATATGAATTAACATTTTGTAATTATTAAGGTCATAACCCATCACGACCAAAACTCACTAAAACTTGAGCTGAGCTAGGAAAGCACTAAAGTCCAAAAAGATGATGATGTGCACTTAGATCGTACGAAACGCACATATGCACAAACACAATCACGGCTCCCTCGTGGTTGCTATTACCTGCTCTGAAAACAAATGTTGCACTGAAGCCCTGGGTTCGAATCACCCCAAAACCCATGGACGTCCAATGTTCTTTAGCTTCTTCCTTGACCCCTTCCCTTCCTCTTGGCTTAGAAAATCAAAAACAGGTTAGGGTTAGAGGGATAAACTAAAAATGTGTAAATTTAGGGTGAATGAAAGAGGTTCTTGTTGGTAAGATATTGATGGCCTCATCCTTCTGCCATTGTTGTTTATGTGTTCTTTGCAAAGCGAAATCAAGCCTAATGTTAGAAACAATGTGCGGTTTTGATGGGAGGAAATTATCACTTTTTTCCATGCAAATTTTAATTCGGCCCACCAAACATTTTGGTAGTATACAAATAATGATGGGTTATGAGTGTTGAAGAATATGTTATGAGTTGGAAAGATTGAAATGTTTCATTCAATGAGACTTGCTTGGACTATTAAAATAAAATATTGCAGTTTGGTACTTCTCTGAGCCTCGATCAATTTTCCAAATCTGTTCTGCTGTACATGGTTCTGTGTTTGTGTACCTTGATTATAGTATGTCAAACTGATTGTAAAGCTTTGTGAATGGGATGGTGCTAGTTAAGTAGCAGAATTATTTGGACCGCAAAACTCTTTGTACATTGTGATTTGATGGTTAGAATTCTGCGCTACCTGATGGTTGTATTTCTGTTTTCCTTGGACCTAAATAGATGCTCTGCTGCTGGGAGGTATACATCCAGTGGACCAAATTCAATGGTGATACTACTGTCGATAGAGGGAAGGTGAGTTATTTGTGATAAGCAAACACTAATGTAAAGGCATGTGCCACAGATCAAACAGTGTTTCTGTAAACTGACAGGTTTACAAATTCAAACAACCTGTACAGCTTTATTCAACAACGTACAGCTTTATTCCGTAAAGGTTGGAATTCGTGTGCTCAGGCAAAAACCTGAGTCAGGTTACAGAAACGCCACATTACCAAAGGCACTTCAGGTGGAAGGGTCAATACCCAAACTGTATTTTCTCCATATCAGATAGTAATGGTGAGTTAAAACTTTGTAATGCTTGTATTAAGCCTTCAACTGTGTAAACACGGTGGCACTGTGTTTGCGTTCAATTAATATGTCACATGTCAGTAACGTTTGTAAAATGGAACTTTCATATCGTAATCTATCGCGTATCCGTCAATCATCATACAGGAAGCTTGTCAGAGCACTGGTCCTTTCATGTATGATACGCAAACGCCTTTTTTGGTAATTGCGTAAAATTTGACCTAAAACGTCTCCAGCACTGCAAAAGAAAGCCAGCCGTTGGTGTTTGCGTGTGGACTTGGGAAACCAGCCCTCTGTCAGCTTTAGGCTCTTACACTTGGCTTCCTGCAAAGGAAAGGAATTATCTTTACTTAATGACATGTTTACCAAATGTACCATATGATTGCGGCCACCTATCTCGCTGATTGATCTGTGTTCATCATAATATCAGGGCAGTTACAGGCAAGACTACGCTCAGCTCTAATTTGCTTACCGCCTCTCGGTTTTGTCAGTTCTAAAGAAAAGCAGGAGGATAGTGTTTCAAGATTGCAGCCCCCGTGATTTGGAATGAAGCTTCCAGTCTAGCATCAGAGATTCAGACAATGTCGTTGTTCAAGAGCAGAGCTGCCTAAACTTCTGCTCTTTCCCAGATGATTTCTCGTAAGGGTGCTTTTTCTCTGTCAAGCGCTGTGTGCTTTGTAGAGCGCCATATAAATGCTCTGTTATTATTATTATTATTACTCCTTTACATCAGGTTCTCACAATTAGCCTCACAACAATGATTTCTCAATTTGTTATTTTTAACAGTTGATAGTCTTTAAAAAATGTTTAGGCCTGTCATTGATATAAAAAATTTAAAGAGCAAGACCAATGTATTTTTATTTGGGATCAGATAATCTACCAGCTAACGATCATGTAACTATTGCACCATTATTTGAAGTGCTTTAAAACTTGCAAATAAGGAAGTTTGAGAACAAATTTCTTTGTTACCTTTATTTTCCTTGTTGACTTGTGATTACAGCACAATACACTTGGAAGGTATGACAAGAGCAGGTTTGTTTGAGCTGCCTCCACGTAAAAATATAAAAGATTACAAATGGATAGGTCACTCTGGAGCAGAACATCCCAGGTATCGGATTATTACAATTGATAAAACATGTTGCAATTTAAGCGTAATTGATGTGAATCATTTAAGACTCACTCTTATGATACTCTGTATTTCCAAGTAGGGGAGGCCACTGCGCGGCCGGGGTAAAGAAATAGGCCCGACAAAATTCACCATGTCAAGGTGGTTAAATCATTACACTGAACTGATGTCCTTTACACCAATGTTGCTGAAACAATGCATTTCCTTCTGAGAGGTGATTGAAATGCCCAAAATACCATTTAACCCCCTAAAAAAGAGGAATGCTCGATCCAGTGACCCAAGGTCACACCCTGTCGACCATGACTCTTTCCTCTATCCGTTTTGGACGCCATACAAAAGGACGCGTGTACATGCAGCTCTGTGTTTAGCTAGCCAAATTTCTGAGATTTTGATACTGGAACTGTTGTCGTCTCAATACGGAATACTCTACTACTATACCAAGACTATCTGGATATATTACGGATTATAATAAATGGATTATAACGCGCGATTTGGCGGAATAACGGCGGACTTTTGCCCAGTCGAGAGCTGTTTGGTGTTCCTTTTTTACCGCCGATCTGCGGTCATGTGACCTGTATAGCGGGTGTTTTTTGTAAAAATAGGTAAAACAAGGCAGCCATTGCCGCAGTGTTGCGTGCTTTGGATGCCTCGCTTCTTGTGAGCCGGTTTATGTTTCTTGTAGTTGTAGTGGCATACTATCAATAAAACAGTTCTAGTGGGTGAGTGGGTCTATTATTTATTCTTATGCTTGTGTATTTAATAAAATATGTGGAAAACTGACTTTGGAAACTTCTTTACCGTGTGTGACTTTGTTACCGCGACGGTATCTTGTCTCCGCGTTGGCGGCCCGGGGTCTTACGCGGCACGCCTTTGTGTTTCATCGTGTTTTCGTTCAGACACGCGCGCCCATTTGGCTCTCTTCACCCCACTTTTCAGCGTCTTTGCGCTTGCCGCCCCGCGACCCTCTTTTTCAGTGCGTTCATTACGGGGTCTGCTTACGCTGTCGCTCCGTTCCGGTGGTGCTTGTTCGTTTGCGGTGTGGTGGCCTTTCTGTTTTCAATGGTCCCCTTTAAACCACAGTTTTCCCTTTGATGTGTTTCGCTACGGGAAAGGGGGGGTGGTGTTCGGGCTCCGGTCCGAGTTTCTTCCAAGGCGGCCCCCCTGCTTTGGGAGCACCTACAGATGTTGTAGCTTCGGCTACTTCATGGCGTGTTAGTTGGACGTTTCTCCTCGGGAGTTACGCCCGTCTACCTCGCTTCCGGCCCGCTGGCTCGCCGGGTCTAGCCCTAGGGGCTTCTCTTGTGCAGGCTAGCGCGGTCTGTTCTGCCTTTTTCCCTAGGGGAGTTTGGCGGCTGCAGACCATTCGGTATATAGCAGCCTGGTTGCTCCTGAGTGATAGTCGCCGCCCTCCTTCGGGGGGTTGACGGACTAGTACGCTGCCGGCGCTTGGGCTGCACGATTTAGCTCGTTGCTTTATCGGTGCAGGCTGGCATGCTCTGCCCTTTCCCTGAGGGATTCGGCGGCTGCAGTCCGTCCGGTAGCGGTGGTGGTGTTGCTATGGTGAGGCCCGGGTTTTCTCGGGCGATCCATCGCTGTGACCGACACATTGGCGCCGTGGTTTAGGAGTCTGGACTCTGCGACCGCGCTGCCGTGGTACCGGTCTAGGGGCTTGATTCGTCCAGCCCTGAGGTGGTTTCCTCGGCGGCCCGCTCGGGGGCGCGCGGGGTTGTCGATTATGCTAAATGTCCCCGACATGGCTAGACTGCTAGACGCGTGGTGTCAAATAGGCTCGTGCTGAATGCATGCTTCACAGGCCTTTGCGGCGAGGTGGGGGGCGCGCGGCGTTCCGCAAGGCTTGGCCCCGCTCACGAGGGGGGTGTGGTACCGTGCGACGGTTACGGTGCGGTCGTCCAGCGCGAGTTCCTGCTACGGTTCAGCCGTTACGGCACCACCCCGATCTGGCTAGCCTGCTAGCCCGCGGGTTGAATCTGCTCGTGCTGATTGCTTCACCAGGCCTTCACGGGGTGGTGGGGCGAGCAAGCGCTTCGCCGGGTTGGCCCCCGCACCAGCCTGGTTCTGTGTGCGGTACCTGTGCGGCTCGGCCAGCACTAGTTCCCGCTACGGTTCCGCTGTTACGGTACACACCGTGGGTGTTTCCGTTTCGGCGCCATCGTGGGGTAGCCTTCGGGCTTTGCCTCAAGGGGGGGGCTCAGTGCGGGCTGCAGCATGCTCTTTCAGGGCGCGCCGAGTTGCCCAGGCTTAGCCTAGGTAGCTATAAGTCTCGCTGGGTTGTATAGCTCGTGGGCTTCGGGACTTTGGGGCTGCCCTCCCTCGCCTTCGGGCGTTGGAGCACTCCTCCCTTTTCAGAGCGTCGCACCTTCTCTGGGAGGTGATGGGCTTGGGTTGATTTGGATATCATTCAATCCCTAATGCCGCGTCTCCTCCGTTAGGGGCGCGATGCATGGTGGCCGTTTCTACGCCGTCGTCGGCGTTGATTTTCCGGGTGGCCGTTTTATCCGCCGTCGTCGGCGTTGATTCCGGGCTTAACCACAGAATCTGGTCTCCTCTTACGGGGCTGTTGCTCGGGTGGTGTTTGTCCACACTTCCCCTGTGTGACTTTTCTAACTCTCGGCGCCGCGAACTGTCGGTCTTCCTCGCAGGGGAGTCGCACCGCCTTGGCTCTAGGGCATCCCCTCGGGGATGCTGTAGGGCTCGGTGGTTCTCTTGGGTCTACTCAAGTCTGCTCTTTGGCGGGGGCTCCCCTACGGGGCAGCCTAGCTTGAGCGGCTTCACCCTTGGTGGCATGTCGCCTGGCATTGGCGTGGAAGTTCCTCATCAAGCCTTGTGTAGTCACGGGGTTACCGCGTCTATTCTCGGACGTTGCTCTGACTTCTGCATGCAGGGTTCCCCATCCTGGGGGTTTTGCTCCCGCCCTGCCTGTGGTGGGCCTTGCCCGCCTCGGCCTGCTGGGCTTGGGGCGTCATTCTCTGGCGTGCTATAGCTTGCAGCTCTGTCGAGATCCAGACCTTAGCCTTTATGCATTGTCCCGCTCCGCTGGGGTGTTTCGCGCTTCGGGCTCCCTTGCGAGCTGGGTAGCCTGGGCCTGTCTGCTACCCTCCCATGGGCCTTTCAGTCTGGGTCGCCGGCGCTTCCGTCGCTGCCCTCCGTTGGCGGCTTGACTGTTGCGGCCCCGGTAGCCTAGCTCTCGTGGTGCGAGTCCGGGTCCATTCCGTGTGCATCATCGGGGACTTGAGACCTCTGGTCTCTGCCAGTTAGGTGCTGGGTCATTTAGGCATGGCTTGTCTCGGCTCTTAGGCTCTGGTTGTAGGATACTGCTACCTAGCTGGTCCGCTGTCTCCCTTGGGGAGCCTGGACTCTGGCTATGATGAAGCTTCGCTGACCTCCCCTCCTGGGGATAAGCGGGGCCTAGCGCCGCTGTTCTGAGTCGGGCATAGTGGAAGTTTGCCCGCTGCGTTATTCTCTGTTCCCCCTTGGGGTCTAGACCTGGTTTCAAGCTTTGCCTTGTACGGGTCTTTGCGGTCTTTAGCCCTGACTCCTTGGGAGTAGTTGGCATATTAGCCTTGGCGGCTCTTGGACTTCGCCTGGACTAGGCCTTGGCGGCTTTCATCCCTGCTTGCTTCTCGACTGACCCTTTTTCTACATTTATTTTGGGGTAGCTGGCCTTGGTTATTCCAACGCAGCTTGGCTGGGCCTTGTCGGGCCTGGCCTGGCTAGCCTAGGGCTATAGCCATGCGCTTGGTGTAATTACTTGGCCCCCTTCGCGGTAGGTTTATGAGGCCTTGCCTATGGTGGTCTGGCGTGGCCCCTCCTGGGGCTCCACTGGGCCGGCTCCCAATTTAGGCCTGGGGTAGGGGCTCTATGTCCTTAATCTCTGGCCTTCCACCCCGTATGGGGAACCGGATCATTGCGCCTTGGCTCTTCTTCCTTGCCCTCCGTCTCACTTTCGTCGCGGGCCGGACTCGGCCTACAGGCCGGGCTGGTGCCCTCGGGCCTAGCCTTGCTCTCTTGCCGGTCTCGGGCTTTGGTAATTCAGTCTGACGCTGATGCTCGGGTTCCCTCATGGGGCTGGGCTCCAACCCAGGTGGATGCCCTCGCCCCCTCTGGGCTGTTCGTCCTGCGCGGCTGGGGTTTGGCTCTGTTGCCTAACCTAACCTGCGCTACCAGACCTTACTCCTAGCCCTTGAGGTTTTTCGACATCGCCTGGACTCCGCCTACTGTGGGGTCGTGTCTTTGAACGTGGATTGGAACCCTTCTGTTCCCGTTTGTTCGGGAGTTAGGGGCTGGCTTGGACAGTTCTCGCACATTCCTTTGGATCCCAGCTACTACCCTGGTCAGCTGTCTCCCTCTGGGGGACCTTGGACACGGGTTTTGGGTCGGGCTTGACGATGCCCCTCTTTGGGGTCGTCGCTACGGGCCAGAGCGTAGGGCCTTGTCCGGGCCTAGGGTTGGGGCTTGTCCGGGCCTGGCGTTGGGGCGTGTCCGGGCCTAGCGCGGTTCCCGGGATTCAGGCCCGGGGTGTGCACCCGATAGTCGGGGTCGTCTTAGGGGGTCCCCCCTCTCTCCAGCCGGTTTCAGGCTTCCGTTGTTCGATCTCGTCACTGCGGGTTTTCTCTGCCACGCCTGCTGTTCAACTGTGCTGGCTAGGGGGAATCCCCGACCAGGACGGGGTATCCCTTGTTTGGTGGGTTCTCCGAAAACTCGCCTCACTGGCGGCTTTCTCAGTTGTTCCTTGCAGTTGACTTGGTTTGTCTTCCCGCCGTGCGACTGGATCTTGTGCTTTCCCCTTAGTACCCTCGGGGCCCTGGGGAACGTTCGGTGCTCTGGCTCCTGTCTGTACGATCTGGGAGCCCTTGCCATGGTTGCCCACTTCCGACTTGAGTCTGTGACTTGATATTTTAGCGGGTGGGAGCTTTCTCGCTCCCGGGTGGTTGGAAGGTCCTCTGGGGGTAAGCCCCTTGGAGTCATTCTTTCATGTCTGAAGTCTAGAGTTGGGTGACGAGTTACTACTCCCTTTTCTCGAGCAGTTGGTGGATCCTTATTCGGTTATTCGCCCGTTAGGGTGGTGGCCACCTCTCCGGTTTGTTTTTGGCTCTCTTCACTCTCTTCTCCTCGGGAGATTTTGTGTCGAAGCCGCTGTGCCGTCCACGGGCCATTTTCGTGGTTGTATCTTTGCCCGTAGCCGGGTTCGGCTAGGTGGCTCTTTGTTTGCCTCCTCGATACCGTTTTGGCGTTTGGTCCAGAAGTTCCGCGTGTTAGGTTCATTCTGTCCTGCTACGACTTGGTCACCTGCTCTATGCTGACAGTCACCACTGGTGTTGGCTTCTGCTCGGGCTTCCCCCGAGCAGAGTTAGTGAGCTCTCGGCTCGAGTCGCCTCTCGGGGCTCGACTAGTGTTTCTGCCGAGATAAACCTCTGGGTTCTCCCCTCTGGTAGACTTCTCGGTGGTTCACCCCTTGTTTACCTTTCGGGCCAGGATTTGACTATGGCCCGATCGGGGGAGGACAGTGCTAGTTTATCATTTATCTAGCCTTTGTCTGCTCTCCGGTTGCCCGGTTCTGGTGTCGCGGCTCCCGTTTTTGCGGAGGTTTGCCTCGTTCTTTACTTGGTGGTTCGGTCTACCCCGGGTCGGGGCCTGAATCGTCCTTCCATCTCCTGGCGGCTGTGACGGGCTGAGGTGGGACTTTTCTCTTATTTTGAGGCTTTGTTGGCGTCTCCGATCATCCGTTTTTTGTCGGATTTTTAGGTCGACTAGCTCAGCCTACCACAGTTGAGGTTGTTTGGTTCGTCCTTTTCGGTTTGACGTGGTTCGTTCCATTGGACGCCTGCAAGGCGTCCGTTTCGGACCCGAAAGCTAGTTCCCTCTTGGGGGTCTGAGTTCTATCGGCCGAGTGTTTCTTGGCGAAGCCCCAATCGTTGGGTGCGACATTGCTCTAGCCCTCGCCCTTTATTTCTCTTCGGGGCCCTTCCCGGCTGTATTAGCTCGGAGATTTCCTTCTCCTTTGTAGTCTGCTTCCTCGGGGTCAGGGCGGTCTTTTCTCTCAGCCCTCAACGGGCTGGGCTGGGGCCGTTAGCCTTCAGGCAGTCTATCAACCGTTATATCCCCGGGCCTCTCCCCGTGGGGTTTTTCTGTGCGTTTTCTGATCGGACCCCTCTTTAGGGGGCCCGCTCCTCTGTTTTTTAGGGTTAGGCTTCTTTGCCCCGCCGTCTTTCCGCGGTGTTCCGCCTTGCGCTTATCTGAGTCCCTAAGGTCCTCAGTGTTCGCAAGCTGGTGAGGCCGTATTTCCGCTTGCCGCGGGGTGCTTCGGGCCTTTGTCCAGGGCCTACGTCGCACTCCAGTCTCTGTCAGAGCCCTTCCTATGCCTATTCCTTAGGATTGGGGTTTTCTCTGGGGATTCGCGGGGCTATGGCTCTCCTCCAAAAATACTTTGGCCCGTAGTCATTTAAACAATATTAAGGCTAAGGTCTATACTCACCCCGGTGTTTGTACTCCACTGTTCTAGGCGTTATGGGCTTCCTGACTTTTGGAATTAGTTCATGGGTGTTTGTGCTCTGGCGTTTTTGATCAGCCTTTGACTGCATTCTATCGCCTCTCTCTGAGATACATGCTCACCTCCGACTGAGGAAGCCAGTCTGGGTTGATTGAAAATATCATCAACGGGGGTTTTATGATATGTTTCAGTAAACATGGTGTAAAAAGGAAATCAGTTCAGTGTTGTAATGATTTATTCAAAAACACATTTGTTTTTAAAAAATCATATAACTGAAGCCTGATTTCCTTCAATGTTGACTTCCCGCTTGCCCAGGAGCCGCCCCCACAGCATGATATGTGAGATGTGTTCGTCCGTGTGGGCTAGGGCCCAAAACGGGGAAATTGGGGAAGAGTCATGGTCGACAGGGTGTGACCTGGGGGGTCACTGGTCGTCCTTCTTTTTTGGGGTGCTAAAATGGATTTTGGGGGCATTTCACTTCTCAGAAGGAAATGCATATGTTTCAGTCACATGGAAAGGAAATCGCTTCAGTTATTTGATTTATAAAACATAATGTGTTTTTGAATAAATTTAATACCTTACCTTACCCAGTAGTTAGAGAGAAAGCAGTTAAAGGGACAGGCGGAGATTTTTTAGAATTTCTTTAATTGCGTGACAGGTGGTAGAACACCTACCGGGAACAGTCGAAGGTGGGTTGGCAAGACACAAAGAAAAACAAAACTTGCTTGCTATCATAATTATCCCCATAGAAAAGCATGCTTGATTTTCTGTCTGTGATCAACAGAAAATGCAAAATCGCCATCTTAAGATCTTATACATAATCAATGGATAATTAGCTTATTCCCTTAGGTTGTGGTGCAATACATTTGGTAAGCAGTCCAGAATCTATGTGTAAAAAAAACTTGGGTTCGAAAACAATTCAGGATGCTATATATGGACGCGACATATGCGGAAGTTCATTTTTTTTTTTTTTTTTTTTTTTTTGTTGGCAAATGAAATGAGCTATTGTGCATCATTTGCACCAGGCTGGCTGCTGGTGAGTATTGGGTTGTGCAACGGAGTAAAAAAAATTGGTTGTCTTAGCTTGGAAAACAGTATAGCCCTGAGTACCCTCTTGTAGAACAGAATTGTTATGGCAAGTGTAGGTACTACTTAGTCTAGCCCTGCAGCCCGATTTGTAGACAAAATTTACTCAGTGAATCGTTAATATATGTTTTTACTAGGACAATTGGCCAGTGATCTTTACTTATATTTGTTTTATCCAGACAGTCTGGCTCAATATTTGCATTGTTTACACAGGCAAGATTTGATCAGTAAATCTTATTTATAATTGATTTACCCAGCCAAGTCTTGGCTCAATGAATCTTATTTATATTTTATCAAACAAGTATTCGGTTCAGTGATAAAAAATTAGACAAGACAAGGTCTTGACTCAGTACTCGTAAAGGTGCATTTCGCGTCGATAGGACCTCCAATTTTGTTACCATCACTAAATATCCTTGGGAAAAGGTTATTTCCAAAATGTATTTTATCTGAAGAGAAGCCTTTTGATGTGGTTTTGGCAAAGTGGTACATGTGCCCCATAGGACTAATGGTTGTCATTTTGATTTTCTCCCGAGTAGATCAAATTTAAACATAAGTTTAGGTTACACCAACACTAGCTTAGGGGACCAACGGTTCAGATGATATAGTAAACAATCTCAACATGTTAATTCCCCTTAAAATATTTGTTTTACCAAGGCAAGTCTTCTTAGCTCAGTAATTTAGTTAGACGTATATTGTTTTACCCAGGACCAGACAGTTACCATTGAATCTTCTTGTTTTTTTCCAGAACAAATCTGGCTCAGTGAATCTTCCAAATAATCTTGATCCCCCTGGAAGAGTAAATAGTGGCACCCTGGGATTCAGCCCACGCGAGTCACAAGGTCTTTGTTGTGAGGTGTGGATAGTAGTCATCATCAAACTTCTTCCTGAAAAAATATGGGCCTATGATGGGTTTGGACAGGTAGGTTGTGCTTGATTCCAATCAATTTTATTATTAAACCACATTTTAAAGATTTAAAAAGCAAAAAATAAGCAAACCTAGGACGCCTTAGAAAGGGTCTTTGTGCACGCGCGGCAACAATACAAACGACCAAAATCTTCAATTACATAAGCAGATACATCAAAATAAATCCTGCAACAAAAATAAACCATGGATCTTTTTTAAAATACAAAGCATGAGCTTACACATGTTATGATTAGACGATTGCACTGCTCCTGACTGCACCGCATGGAAAATGACAAGAAAGCAATATGGACAACTTCAAACATAATTCTGAAATCCTGAAGCAGAAGGAGAATGGACTGGGAAGAGGAGCCGACTAATAAGAAAGATTGCATGCTCCCGCGTGGACTGCTACCGCATGGTAAATGACAAAGAAAAGAAGTATGACAACTTCGAAAACATGATTTCTGGAGAATCCCTTAAGCAGACCGGAGAATGACTGTGGAAAGGGAGGACCTTTCAGCCTGAGGGTGTTGTCATGAGAAATGAAGTCCTAGACCCAACTTCAAAGCAATACGTTATATCAAATTTATGTTCCTGAATGTCCGAAACCAGTGGAATTATTGTCTTTGAATTAGTGGGCCTTGCCAATACCATGTCAAAGGGGACCGTCAACAAAGGATTTGAGATTTAAGTTTTTTAAGGTACTTCCAGAAAATAACCTAGATCAGGGATGAGGTTTGAAGGAGAACATTCAGTTGGCATGTAGTACCCTGGCAAAGCCTGTTCTGTCTGGAACTGGTCAGAAAGACGAACAGCATCTGATTTTGCGAGACCAGCTCTAGATAACGTGATGAATATTTCAAAATGCTGTTATGACGATAAGTATACCAACCATTGGATATCGTCACCTATTAAAACGTATGATAAGGAAGAAAGCAAAAGAAAGAGGAAAGCAAGAAATGTACGGGAAGCTAAATCTTCCAATTCTGTAAAGGACTGGGATCACTTCAGGGCATTTCGGAAAATCATCATTCAGAAAAAGATCTGTGTTGCATATTGTCCTTACACTGATCACATGCTTACAGATCCCAGACATGACAAGCCCTAAGAAGCAATTAATTTTGGCGTTATATCAAAGCTAGAGGCCAGGACAAACACTGGCATATCCTCCACTAACACGCAATATAATCAGACTGCTGACAGTAGGCAAGGCTGGTATCCGATACGACAGTTCAAGTCTGTGTTTCTACAGAAAGAACCAACTTGCCCCACAACCTCACCATCAAATTACGAAAGACTCCATTTTCCTGATATCAAAAACATACAATTCAGTTAGAAGGTTGTATGTAAGGCTGAAAGAACTAAACATCTCCAAAGCTACTGGTCCAGATTTAGTTCTGCCGGCTAGATGAGAATCCTGCAAGCATATGGCAGAAGAGTAGGCTCACTCAGAACTTTCGTCTTCCAACAGTCCTGGACTCTGGTGAGGTTCCTCATGATTGGCGGGTTGCTAACATTGCCCCTACTTCAAGATAGGGTGATCGCAGTGCAGCTTCAAACTACCGCCCAGTGGCGGCTCACGTCAATATCAAGTAAGATCCTTGAGCATATATCTTAGTCGGTGATGGCGCCCCACTATGACAACCACAACATCTTAATTGACAGTCAACATGGCTTCCGTCTGGTCGCTTCCTTGCGAGTCGCCACTCATCATCCATGATCATGGACTTTGCCAAAGCACGTGATGACAAGGAAACAAGTGGATTCCATTTTATCCTTGACTTTTAAGGTATTTCTGAACGCGTCTTCCCACCACCAAAGATTACTCCTTAAAACTACCATCATATGGAATACGTGGCTTCTTTGACGTAAGTTTTGAGAACTTACTCACCAAAAAAGATCCCAACGAGTTGTGGTCGACGGCGAAGCCTCGGATTGGGACAGATGTTTGATCTGGAGTCCAACAAGGCAGTTCTTGGACCCTATTATTTCTCCCTTTATTAATGGACATATCTGATCCATCTCATCATACAATACGCTTATTCGCGGATGGATTGTTTTTATTGTACCGATTCATCAACAACAAAGAAGACTGCATAGCTCCTTCAGAAAGGATCTTGAATTGCTGGACAAATGGTCAGCTAGATGGCAGATTGAAGGAATTGAAATTCAACTCGGACAAGTGTCATGTGATGCAAACTCGCATCGCCGCAACAACATCAGCTTTGATACCAAACTCGGCGGCAAGACAACTGACATC
>JAMKCH010082613.1:0-16382 GCA_023653785.1 Ophioderma brevispina | reverse complement strand
CAAGGCTTTTGACAGTGTTAACAGGGATGTAATGCTGCATATTCCCACCAAGTACGGTGTCCCAAGATGAGACATGGTCAAGGCAATTGCCATCATGTATATAACCCATATAGCTTGTGCGACCATGGATGGGCCCACAAAGTAGTTCCTAACAACTACTGGAAATCCTCCAAGGGATACTCTTCTCCCTATTCTCTTTTAGTCGTGGTTGATTACATCCTCAGACATAGTCTTGACAATATTGAACGACAACTTTAGGACTCACCATCAAACCCAAGCGTTCAGAGTCACATGGGTCATCATCTCACAGACCTTGACTACGCAGATGTCTAGCTCTAACCGCTTGATCTGATATATGGTTGGCACAGATCTAACTAACATCACTTGCGAATGCTGCAGACAAAGTAGGCCTACATCATATGCCGAAAGACTGATATAATGACTGGCAATGAGGAAGACGATCATCAACCTATCCGCACATGCAGATGGTAGCCACTCAAAGAGGTCAAGGAATTCAAGTAGCCTAGGTCCTATGTTTGGCCGACAGCAAGAAGACGTCTGTCACGAAAGGGACAAGCTTGGAATGCCTGCAAAAACTACCTACACCACTTATGGCAATCTGGTATCTCCAATTCCACAAGCTGACATTCTTTAGAGCCTGTGTAGAGGAGTATCCTGTTAATGGATCTGAGACCTGGACCATGAAGAAAGAGCTACATGAGATACTGGATGGCACCTACACAAGCTTCTTTATGCGAGTATATACAAAACTATCCTGGCACGAGCACAAGACCAAAGCACGATAGATGGAGATATCCCTGCCACTTTCATCTTCTGTTGCCCCACGCCGGTCACGATTTGCCGGTCACTGTCATCGTGCGAATGACCAAGTAGTCTCAGACTTCACATGTTGGAAGTTACCATGCCAAAACAGGGGTCGTCGCCCCTTAACACATTGATGTGATTGCTCGAGACATCCAGCAAGGTCCACTGACATCCCCAACATCATGACAACAGGGACATTTGGCGCTACATGGCTGAACGCATCTCCGGCTGCGGCCGTTAGATAGATAGACCAATAGTCCGGGAACAATGGGTGAACAATAAGGCAATCGCTCAGTTGACTTCACGCAATATTAGTTTTCACGCTTTATTCGGCTATCGTCTATGGAGCCCCGACTAGGTGGCTCCCTCCGGACTATATCCTGCTTTCACCCGTATCGGCAGGCCGAGAAATAAGTCGCTGCACGGGTATATCTCGATGAGAAGTTAAAGGGATAGCAGCTATAATGCGAGAGAATAAAAAAATGTGGGAAATGCGTTTTTATCTTGTAAATCAAAGATAACTATTTCAAATTCCACTATACTTTAATGTGGAACAAAAACACCCAAATAGTGAAATTTTGAGAAAATGTTCAACCATCTCCGCCAATAAACATACATCGATGACGACTCAAAGCCTACACTAAACCCTGATTGTGGTTTTACACATAGAATAAACAAGATCAATAATATTGTGATATAAGTAATATAATACTTGTAGCGGGAACGGCGGGAAGCGCCCCCGGAGGACTCGCGGGTTAAGTTTGCCAGGGGCAGAACCTTGCGCTCTTTCTGAATGCTACGCACGTGACTCGGTGAATCAGTTTCCTCAATTATTTTATTACAACCAGCCCTCGCCCTGTGTCGTCAAAATACATCACAACGTCAAGTACCTATAAAGGATACGCAGCCTGCGATTACATGTTTCTTTATAACTATTTACTTAGTTACCACTTTAATTTACATACCTAATTATATACCCTACTCAAACCACTTTTTTGGGCATAGGTTTCCCCCCCTGCTAGTCACTGGCCGGCAATCGTAAATACAACCATATGACACCTGGGGCGTATATGTTTGGATTTACCCCCATAACTTTTAATAATTCTAAATATAACAATACAATGGCAAACATCACTTTTTGGGCATAGGTTTCCCCCCCTAGGCCCTGGCCGGCAATCGTAAAATACAACCCCTATGACACCTGGGGGTGCATATGTTGGATTTTACACACTATTTTTGATATTCACTTTTACCCCCTTCATAGTATATAATAACATTTAAAGGAGCCACCAGTGGCTCCCAACACAGACACATTGTTTCCTCGTGACATTCGTCGCCACACAGTTATTTGCAGCACCTGATGTTCATCGTTCCATGGTTACTCAACTCCACATGATGCTCAGTCACATTTATATTATTGCAAGGCAAGCCCCTCACCTCCAACAAGACGCGATCACTACCGTAGGTGCCTGCCTTTTGCATGCTTGGTCACATTATATTTATTGGAAGACCAAGCCCCCTCACCTCCAACACGACCCGACACTACCGTGTGTGCCTGCCTTTTGCATGCATTGTCCACATTATATTTATTGAAGGCTAGCCCCTCACCTCCAACAGGACGCCGATCACTACCGTGGGTGCCTGCCTTTCGCATGCATTGTCCAATAATATTTATTGAAAGGCTAAGCCCTCACCTCCACAGACTCCGATCACTACCGTGAGTTTCCTGCCTTGTGCATGCATTGTCCCATTACATTTATTGAAGGCTAACCCCTCACCAACAAGAACGCCGATCACTACCGTGAGGTGCCGCCTTTTTGCATGATTTGTCAATAATATTCATTGAAGGCCAAGACCTCACCACCAAGACGCCGATCACTACCGTGGGGGGGGGGAGGTGCTGCCTTTTGCATGATGTTCACTAATATTCATTGAAGGCCAAGCCCATCAACCTCCAACAGACCCGATCACTACCGTGAGTTTCCTGCCTTTTTGCATGCAATTGTCACATAAATTTATTGAAGGCCAAGTCCCTCCCAACAAGACGCCGGACACTACCGTGAGGTGCCTGCCTTTTTGCATGCATTTGTCACATAATATCTACTGAAGGCCAAGCCATCACCAACAAGAGCAGATCACTACCGTGAGGTGGCCTGCCTTTTTCATGCAATTGTCCCTTTACATTATTGAAGGCTAAGCCCTCACCAACAAGACGCCGATCACTACCGTGAGGTGCCTGCTTTTCGCATGCATTGTCTCATATTTATTGACGGCTAAGCCTCACCCCAACAAGACCGCCGATCACTACCGGGAGGTACCTGCCTTTTGCATGCCTTGTCACATAATATTTAGCGACGGCTAAGCCCTCACATCCAACAAGACCGCCGTCACTCCGTGAAGGTGCCTGCCTTTTTTGCATGCATTGTTCACATTATTGTTTGAAGGCCAAGCCCTCACCAACAAACAAGACGCCGATCCCTACCGTGAGTGCCGCCCTTTTTGCATGCATGGCACATAATATTTATTGAAGGCCAATCCCTCACCAACAAGACGCCGATCACTACCCGTGAGGTCCTGCCTTTGCATGCATGGCATTCTTGTCCATCTCCATTGTGAATTAATGAAATGACATTCTAATTTGTGACATTTGGAATGTGACACCTTTTAATTTGTGGACATTTGGATGTGGACATATTTTAATTGTGACATTTTGAATGTGACACAATTTTAATTTGTGACATTTGGAGTACATATTTTAATTTTGTGACATTTGGATGTGACACATTATAATTTGTGACATTTGGGTGTGACATATTTTAATTTGTTACCTTTGGATGTGACACATGGTCTGGTATGGAACCCACCAAATCTTTCAATCTTACCTCTTCTGCGGAAATAAACGTGGTTTTAGTACATAATAATAACTGAATTTACATGGCTGTATTATTTTATCACACCAACCCCCCTACGTTCATGTCACCATCGCTATGATGTGAGTTTACCGCCAGTCGAAAGTTACACAATTTAACACTACTCTAAGGGAGGGGCAATATGTTCCGAGCATCTCAATCATCATACAATAATAATCCATATCCGTCTATTAAGGAAATAAAGGGTTTGGCAGTGGTTCATTTAAAGGGCGAATAATGGTCCGAGGTCAGAAAAACTAAATATGGGCGAGGCCAGCAGCCCATATTTTGAAAATTTGTCTGGCGAGGATACTTATGAGCCCATAAATGACACTGCACAACCCTTTATTTCTATTCTATTAACTAAAACCAGCTTTCATGTCAAATATAGAATCATTGGCGACCCTTAATTGCAGAATAATGGGCAGTAAACCTGCCCAATTCAGAATGCTGCATTTTCAATAATGGCAGCAAGTATAGAATCATAATATAATCATAGATATTATTCCCTATTAGAGCATTTCCTAACTATCCCTACAGAACGGTAATTATCTTAATTGAAGTTTTATGATTCAGCGAAAACAAAATAACAACATTTAATTCACCAAATCCATAACTGCAAGAAGAAGTGATAAACTTTCTAAACTATTGAGTGCAAGGTAGAAGTTATCATTGTCTTTAAAAGTTATTTAATATTTGTATTTATTTTTATTCACCATATAATATTTCTAAAACAATAAAAAGAAAATAACAACTTCCTATCATTTAGAACGGAACACTACCCTGTCTTCACATGTGACATATAATTTAGTAACTATCAACATGGATTCAATCTCTCTTAAACAAAACAATTGAAGCGAAAATATTTTAATGTTTTCATCGCTCCTTACTCCATTAAAAGTCTTCACATAATACACACATCATTTATAATTTTTTCCTTTAACTCCTTCCTAATTATTTGCGTTCGGTGCGCCATGTGGAGTAACATACAGTGAGTGACCTAGAGTTTACATGAAATAATCCTTCATGAATTTAAAGAGAAAAATATTTAACCACGTCTTGCTCACTCCTAACTTCATTACAAGTCCTCACATAATAACAACAAACTGCATTATAATTATTCCCTCTACCTCGCCTAATTATTAGCCAGTTAGTGCGCATGTGCAGTAAAATACAAGTGAATGACCTTGACTTTGCATAGTGACCGTGAATAAATTAGTCAATGAAAACATCACAAGAGGAGAAGAGATTTCACGATGTGCATTTTTCACAAAACAACATCTTATTCTTTACAAAAATACAATATATTCCCAATTTCCTTTAATAATAATACTAGTCAGTCAAACATCATTACTGAAGATAATATCTCGCAAACACATCCATCAGTTGATATGGGACCCCTATACTTGCCATTGTACAACGACACACAGCGCACGCATTCAATAGCCTCGTACTTGTACATGTAGCACGCGGACGACAACGACAACAGGTCAACACAATTTATTGGCCGTACCATAGAGGTTTTTCGTACGGTACTGCAAGATGGCGCAATCGTTGTCAAAATCCCCTTCTCTCTTCAATTTCAATTTAATAAAGTGAGTTTACACAAAAACACACACCCAACTAATTCCCTCACTAGCAGATATGGTATGCATTAATGATTTTTAAGATTTTAAAGACATAAGTGAAATTCCAATGATTTTTTTCGAATTGTAATGTCCAATAATTACAACCTGCACACATGCACGCTAATATTTTACACCTTTCGGAATAACCTATTTACATGACAGTAAATAACACCTAACGATGATTATTAGAATGACAATTTATTGTCAAAGCTATCCTAACATGAATTCATGAACTTTAATAACGAAAATACTGACTCAATTTCCAAATGTGGGGACGAGTACCGAATTGAATCCTCCACACACAATTTCGACCAATATTTCTTCATAAATTAACCTAAGGTCACAACCCTGATATTATCCAAAGCTTTCTGTCTAGCTTCCATACGCGAGATGCTACATAAAAATTATTTAAATATGATACTTGCGCCCAGCTCCAAATGTAAAAGAACTTGAAAACGACAGCAATTCGCACTGCGTGTACGACTATAAAGGATAAGCAGACTGAACGTTTCCCGCAGGATCCATCAGTGATAGATCTACTGCATCGTAAACTCAGCCACGCAGTTGGGTGTTGCGCTGCTTGGGCAATTACGTGACCTCCGTAGCGGGCTTCACGCGGATTGGCAGAAGGCTGACCTTTCTAAAAAGAACACGATTCTTACATGACTTGCATAATTAGTACTGATGTAATGGAAATTAATTTGTAGGCAGAGAGCAATGGATAACCATTTGGAGTCATATTTGTGCCAAAATAATAACTAAGAAAATACAAGCACTTCCCATCCCGTTTCACAGCCACTCCCAGATTGTGAAGTCACGGCACCACAGACGTATGTAAAGTTCAAAAGGGATTGGAATGCGCACCGAAACTGATTATTCTTAATCCTATACTACAATTCTTTTTGACCGCCACCAGAGTCAGCGATAGTCATCGCTCATTCAGGTGTTGTCATCACAGCAGTCAGGTGTTGTCATCGTACAGCCCGCCGTTCGCCTTGGTCAAGTATGCAGGAAGATCCCACCAGATTCATGTGTCGTCATCATCCAACATGTCGCCACGTCTTGCCGCATCCAGTCCCGTGATGTGAGCGCACTGTCTGTTGGACCCACCTTCACCATCACTGCCGTCAACACGCCCGCCCGCAATGCTTTGACGAAAGTAATCACGACAGTATGCAGCTTGGCTAGTACCTCACTATCGTTCCGGACGCCGTCGTCTCTATGCATAGGAATTCCATTGCAGTGACAATTTTAGTGACACCCCATTAACAGCACACCAACCAGACTGGTTATTCGAGTGTTTTGCTTCATACTGGTACACACTAATCCTGCGTACTCTCACAATAAAATGGCCTCGGTTGCTGCTCGGTTACTTTTGAAGCCCACAGCATCACTCAAAGTGCAGTATCTAGCACTCTGGCTACTCCTGTTTTGTTTCGACTATCGTCCATGTGAGGTCTTTCCTGCTGGTCGTTCATCCCAAGTCGTCTGGCCCATCTGGCCATCCAAAGTCACCCGGCACGTCTGGCCCTCCAAGTCGTCCGGCGCTTGCCATTCGTCTCAAGTCCGACTCATCTGCCATTCATCTCAAGTCGTCCGGCCCGTTGGCCGTTCATCCAAAGTCGTCCGGCCCATCTGGCCAATACGTCATTCGGCCACGTTGCCGTTCATCTCAACTTGTCCCGGCCGTCTGGCCATTCATCCAAGTCGTCTGGCCTGGTGGCCAGTCAGCCAAAGTTTCTGGCGCGTATGCCATCGTCTCAGGTCGTCCGGCGCATCTTGCCCCAGTCTCAAAGTTATCCGGGATACTCCCAGTCTTCTGAATTTGAGCCATTCATCCAAAGTCGTCTGGCCCATCTGCCATTCAAAGTCATCCGGCCAATTTTGCCATTCATCCAAAAGTCGCCTGGCACGTCCGCCATTCATCCAAAGTCGGCCGGCGCGTCTGCCCATTCATTCAAGGTCAGCCGGCCCGTTGACCACACATCCACGGTATGATGGAAGCTGCAATCTTTAAATTTCTTTCACCGTCGGACAAAGGTGCGCTAGACCCGTTGGGCTTCACCAGCCCGCAATGCCTACGCTTGTTTAATTATGGTCTACTACCCATCCAAATTGCTCAACGAACAAATTTCATGCTTTATTAGTTTGGGTGTGCCCATAATTGGATATTTCTTGTAGAATTACTTTATATACAAGGTTCTCAATCCTCCTATTCCTTCTCCTAATCATACAGAAATCAAAATGTATCTGTCAATATTCCACAATCAGCGGAACCTATAGGGCTTTCGCGCTCGAGCTTAGGGTTCCTCCTTGGTTCCGTGCCGTCAACTACTACAGCAGCCTCGTCTGCTTGTTCCGGTTGTTTCAGTCACTTTCCCGCTGAATTCGTACATCAATGCTTCCTTGCTTCACCGGCATGCTCGTCCTCCCGGTATAACTTATGTGTACGACCGGATCGAAGCGTACACTCTTCCGGACTTGTCCTTACGCAATTTCGCACGTCCACTTCAGCATCTGCCCATTACCAATGTCTCTCAACCCCCTTCCTAGCGGATCACTCTCATTGTTGACTTCTTCACCCGTTGACGACTCGTCCGCTCCCTCTTCATCCCCACGTCGCAATCCGCCCTCCTGGTCTTTTCTGGCTCCCCTTATTGACTGCAGGCAGCGTCAATCGCAGCCAACTCGACAATGCTAAGTCATCTCCTCTTGTTCTAGGGCCACGTCCTCGTCGGTGTCCCTTCTTCTGCGTCCCCATCATTCTCGGCAGCTACTACTTCCCCGTCTTCGCGACCCACGGGGTCGTTATTAGGACTTCTATCCCGTTGCAACAGGTCCAACTCTAGAGCTTCTACTTCTGGCACATGGTAGTTCCATCCCACCAACTCTGTCTTCATAGAGCACTTTAGTAACCTATCCGCCTCAAACTACTCCTCGGCTTATGCGGCAGACGCGCTGGATCCGGAAGACCACTCGTGAGAGGCGGTTGGTTACACCCGATATGGGCCCTCCCACGGCAGGGCTAACTTCCTGGAAAGTCGCAACTTCCTCGTATGGTTATACAACCAGACAAACTGGCCTGCCCTAAACACAGGACATGCCACCCAACGGTCGTAGTTCCGTTTCTGTTCTATATGAACTCAAAAGCGTGCCTGGCCCTCTCATGAATTCCCCTAATACGCTCTCTCAACTCCTCGGCATAGTCTGTTTCGCATTACTCCTGCATCTGGTACCGCACCAAACACCAAGTCAACGGGAACATTTACTTCTCGCCCCAACCTCATCATATTTGGGCTCTGCGTCGACTCTTGAACACACTTGAACGATAAGCGACGCCCACATATGAGAGATACTGGTCATCCTTTCTGATTCTGGACACGGTTGAATAATAAGGTACCCGCCATTGGCATAGTCAATGCCGTGGTTGCTAACGCGCGACAAGGCCATTCAGACTTCTTGGGGTTGTACGGAGTCGTAAGGGTCTTCTCAATCCCAATATTCCGACACATCTCTCTGAATACCTTCGCCTCGAGTTACGGCCCTGAGTGGAATGGAGTTCCTCGGAACTCCAAAAACTACAGACGAAACTCATCCACCAACTCTCGCTGAACCGTCTCGGCAATGATTATTATGGCATATGCTCCAGCCAACGGGTCCAGTAATCGCCAACGACTAAGATATATGCATCCATCATCCGCTTCGAGTCAGAAGGCCAAACACATCCAATGCTACCCGCTCCAAGGAGTCTACTTTGTACTGTTGAAGTGTATGTGCTCGGTGACGCTGTGGTTGGTCCCTTCCTCTCGCGCAGACCAGCACATGCGTTAGATAGGACCTCACGCGGCACTCCTTCCACCACAATAGTCCCTTTCTCGAACCTTTGGTAGGGTCTTGTCCCGACCAGAGGGGCGCTCCTGCCTTCGATGAATGCAGTTCATCTCGCAACGCTTCCGAATTGTCCTTGGTAGTGCAGACCAGAACTTATAGTTTCCCATCTCCACTTTCCATCTCTCACCAGGATGCCTTCCTTTAATGCCAACATGTCCCACTGGCCCCCACAATACGTCTTCAATGCAGTCGACAAGGCAGATACATCTTCCACGGGGTCTACCCTCTCCAGCCCCCTTTCTCCTCAGGAACAGAGCATTGTCTCGTCCGTCAACTGCGCCTGCCTCACAATCATCCTAGTGTGATATCCTGTTGTGATTGTCACTTACGAACTTCACCACTACGGGTCAGGGTTTCTAATCCGATCCAGGCTCCTGACCGACTCTGACCGAGCCCACGCCCGCAGAATGAGTACTGCGGCCACAATCCACTTCAGGCTCTGCACATTCCAGCCCGTTCTGTCTGGCAACGCCGATCTCAAACGTCACTGGGATCTCCTCTGCTATGCTCCTGCTCAGCTTCCTCGTTCTGGGGTCTGGGCATTTCTTAGCCTCCATCCGCCACACTGTCTACAGGGTATTCTTGACAGCACGTCGCGTTGGAATGGCGCCTTCCCGGTTTGTACTTCGAAATCGATGTTGAAATTGAACAGCACCTCAAGCCATCTCGCCAGCTGACCCTCAGGCGTGTTTAAGTAGTTACCACAGACCACCTTAGCGACTCGTGGTCCGTCCTCACTTCACCTTGCTTCCTCCCAGGTAGTGACGAGTACTTTTTGGGAATTACAACCACAGCAAGAAGTTCTTTTCGTTACACAGTAGTTTCGCTCTGGCTCTGGGGACAATGACTTGCTGCCGTAAGCTATAACCCTCTCCTCGCCTCCTGCTCTTGTGACAGTACGCCCATACTTGCAGATTTGCTGGCGTCAGTGTCTAAGATGAATTGCGCCCTCTGGCGTGGGGTTAAGCCAAAATTGAGAGCACTGATACGCACTCTTTCAAGTGTGAACGCATCGTCAAATCGTTGTCCATTCATAACACCAACAAATTCTCTCTGCTCGCCAATGGTAGAGGTGCGCGATATCAGCAATCCACGACCAACGACGATAGTACGACGCCAGTTCCCACGAAATACGCATCTGCGTGGGCGTCTTTGGCGGCGGCCAATTCCGAACTGCTTCCTATCTTGAGAAATCCGTATGGATTACCCTTTCAGATACTACGTGGCCCCAATACGTCCACTCCTTTGACATAGGTGGACACTTTGAGGGCTTGAGTTTCAAACCCGGACATCTCTGAACCTCTGCAAAACCTCCTTTAACCGATCTACAGACTCTGACACGGTGCTACCGAACCCAATCACGTCGTCTAAATAAACAAGTGGTTCCTTCTCAATCCGGCTAACACCCTATCCATCAATCTTTCAAACTTTGAGGGCGCATTGCAAAAGCCAAATGGTAGGACGTTCAAAGCATAAAGTCCCGCTGGTGGGAGGAGAAGGAAGATTTATCCTAGCGTCCGTGTCATATCAACCCCTGCCAGTAGCCGGGAGACCAAATCGAGATTTGTAAAGTACTTCGCACCCCCTAGAGCAGCCAACCGAATATCGATTCGCGGCCCCAAGGGTACGCGTCCTTCACCGTGAACCTCTTAACTTCGATAGTCCAGACAAGGCCGCTTAGATCCATCCTTCTTTGCTACTAAACACCACCTGGCTGACCAAGACTATCCGAAGCTGCTTATTAGCCCGTTCTACAACAAACTCAGTCACGTGTCGACTCACCTCCTCACGATGACTGGGGGATGGCCTCCTCAATGGCTGCCGAATAGGGCCGGGCACTCCCAGTATCAATACTGGATCACACCTTCGTCGTCATCCCTAATATCGCAATCCCCACTAGAAAACACATCCTGATAGTTTGCTAAATAAACTCCGCCACCTTTTCTCTCTCTCCTTCTCCCACAGTGGGTAGTACTCTGCTCTAGACAGCTCCTTCAGCTATTCAGGCACCTCTGCGGTTCACCTTTTGATCTCGGCCCCCCCACCATCCTATGTGTCTCGCACAGACCTCATTCTCCGCCACCAGCACAAACTTGCCTAGCGTAGCGCCTTGTTCACCTCTCAGGAGGAAAGTCACACACATTAGTACTTGAACTGGCACCAGAGTCTTAACTTTCACTAGACCTTTTGCCACCAATAGTCCGCTATCATAAAGTGCGCCCGCCATTAACGGCTCTCTACTAACCCCCAGCCCTCTCGACCTGCGCACGATTCCGGTATTGTGAAGCTCCCTCTTCCACCTATCTCGCCGGAAGAATGACACTAGTAACTCTACACCTCACCATGAGTCTGCATGCGATATCGCCGCATGATACAAATATTGATGCGCGGACGGCACCACTATATACTCTACAGCCACAACCTTGAGAGTTGGAGTTAGCTATGGTGGATGGACATGCGTACGTTTCACCATTCCAAAGTGTGAGCGGTGCTGAGGACCATATCGATTATCGCCCCAGATTGTTTCAGGAAATCCATCCCCAACATGCGTTTCTCAACGTCTGCGACAATCACACGCTCAGGAATGGCAGCCATTTCCCACGCATATCTCCAGGATTGCTATGCCCCACGTCTTCACTTGTAGCCCATCGGCTCTGAATGAGCTGGATTAGCAAACGAGACTAGAGGTCGCTTCTCATACGGAATCATCTGGTACAACTCCATCGGCCCACAAAGCAGAATTGGACGAGTCACAGTGTCTAGCAGAAATGACGTGACAACCAAGTAACAACACCGGGTAACTACATGTCCGCCTTTGCACAGAACTCATCACATCCTCTAACCTCGTGTCAGCCCTCAACATCACGAAGATCCACCAGCCCATCAGTTTGATACCCTTCTCGCTTCGACGTCCTCTCCTGCCGTGCTCCACACTCCTGACCGTTTCTCGCCCGACCTTCTCAGTCGACAACCTACCAATTCCACCCTTCGTAAGTCGCCCTCTTTCTCTAACTTTGACCACCGTTAGCCTTCTGTATCCCCCTTGCGGTTCCCATCCCCCCGCACCCAATGCGTTCGTTGGTTTAAAACTAACGCGGGCCTCTGCTTGCCGCCAGCCCTCCAATGGCCCCCTTGGGTTGGCCCGATCTGTTTTTCCGAAATCATTGCAAATGGATAGGAACGTGCCCTCCTGTCGACATATGCGACACACAACATCACGTGTAACAGAATTCTTTGTAGTGTGATCCCAACGGCTCTTCGCAGCGAAAACACCTCACCTCTCTCGCGGACAGGCTCGGCTACAATCTCAGGCTGCGAAAGTCCGGTAGCTTCTGACAAATTAAAAGCATATGAGGTGGTTCAGCGGTGGGGGCGGTGGGCGTTCTGCGGGGATATTTCCAGTGTCTATGTGCTCGTTCCACTGCTCTGTATTTGATACCCGTTAGGGTGATGCCACCTTGGACTGCTTCGTCTCGTGCGCCGACCTCGACCCCTTCTTGCAGATCTTTCGGCTCTCCACACAATGCTTCCCATCCTAGCTTCCGTACGGGGGCATCCATCCTTTGGCCTCTAACTTGGCGAAATCCACGTGTCGGGTGGGTTGACTGAGGACTCAACGCAATTCTCGTTTGCACCAGCCCTACTCTACTCCTCGAACTTCTCACATACGGGGAACGATTCTAGATCGCTTGAGCCTGCCTGATTGCCGCCTCTAATGGGTTCGCAGGCCTCGCTGGAAGCAGATCTTTCCGGATGAGCTGAATCTGCTATTGCTCTTTAAAGTACCCCCTTGCCAACAAGTCTCTACCTTGCTCTCAGTCTGCGGAAACGCTAGCGCCGTTGTAGTCTCTTTATTCCAATCATAAGGCAAAAAGATTGAATACTCTCTCCTGGCCTCTGCTCCCGCCGCTGAATTCTTGAAAGTAATTTCGGCACACTCCCTCGGCACGAACTCCTTCACCATCACGTCCATCAGTTTCGCAAAGATCATCTCCTTCGGGTTAAAGATCGTTAATCTCAATGGCAGCAATGCATCACGCCCTGGCAGACAAGGATAAACAGCCTGATACGTTGCTTCCTTATCAGCCATTTAGTGTTATGTTCCCTACAAGCCTCGTAATGCAGTCGAAAATCCTGCCAGGGCGTTTTCCCGTCGTATTATCAAACTTCTTTTCATATTTCGGGCTCTCTCCATACCTCGCTGCAAACTATGCTGCACTCGTGACCCTCTTCTCCTGCCGAGTCACGGAGAGGTAGGGTGTCAATGCAAGTCCGGGTCGACAGTACCTTCAGTTGTATAGCTGGACGTATTTCTACTTGTAATCTCTCCCATCTCCCGCTCGTTTCTCTCTCAAATGCGGTGGCACGCATACACGTGGCGAGCACCTGTTCGATCTCACGTAGCGAGGGAGTTACTACTCATATCTGGCTATTGCTTCTGTCCATTCAGCATCCGTTGTCAACGAGGACACCATTCACACACACGCAGGGTTCCCATAGGCAAAATGAGACGGCGATTCGCACCTCTTGTCCTTGTCAGGCGACACCACTCTCCTTTGCCACTGCTGGTCACCGTCCGCCACGCTCGTCGGCACCCACCGTGACACGATACCCTAACTCGCTATTTCCTGCTGAGTGCTTGGTACTCCGTCCCTTTCACACTCAGTCTCACCTGAGTCCTCGCGCCCACGTCCTTCCCCTAGCAGTCTGCTCCGCCCGTATCCGTACCTTGAACTCTAGCCCGCTCGCGTATCTCTCCACGTTCCCTCTTCGAACTTTCCGGCCCGTGCCGGTGTAAACTCTCTAACTTTACCTAGACCGGTCTACGTTAGACTTGCACTGGGATCATTCAAAAAATAGCCAGAGGCATCTGACTACTCCAATCCATCATATTTAAGGGAGAGCCCGTCACAATTCTCTTCCACACCCTGTCGGTAGCATTCCCGTATCACGTATGTTTTCTGCTCTCAACAATTTAGCTACTCATCCTTCTCAACTGTCGCAGCTTGGTCTCTGCGGTCTTCTCCAATTTAGTACCAACTGCCCCTCTCAGACGCTCTCCCGCCTCCTTTAACCAAATCTGGCGCTTCACGCGCACGCTCCGAATCCGCTCTTACCTCTTCTCTGGTGCTGACGCGACCCCAATCTCTTACGCTCCTCCTATTCCCACACCATTTTCGAAGCAATATGTCTTCATACATCTAAGCTAATGCCACAACCCTGATTATCCAAGCTTTCTGTCTACCTTCCCTACGCGATATGCCTACATCAAAATTAGTTAAATATGATACTTGCCCGCTCCAACATGTAAAAAGAACTGAAAACGACAGCAATTCGCTATGCGTGTACGCACCTATAAAATGATACACAGACAACTGATCTGCATCGTAAACTCCAGTCCGCAGTTGGGGTGTTGCCGCGGCTTGGGCAATTACTTGACCTCCGTGGCGGGCTTCACTCGGATTGGCAGAAGGCCTGACCTTTTTAAAGAGATCACGATTATGCACTTGCATATTACTACTGATTTAAGTGAAATTCCTTTGTAGGCCAAGAGCTATTGAAACCATTTGGGTCATTATTTGTGACAAAATAATAAACTAAGAAAATACAAGCTACTTCCGATCCCTTTTCACTGGTTACCATTTTGGGCCATATACGTAGTTCCACACTAACTCTATAATGTTTCATAGGAAGACATCACTCATATCAACCTGATATCAACGTCATAAGTTTTTTTCCCATACAAATAAAAACTATGCTCAGAAGAAGGAAAAAGTGGTCAAAATAGTAGAAAGAAAAATTTAAATATGGCGACCTAACTTTCTTTCCAGGCACATCAAGTGCTATCCTGTTTTCTGACTTATACCACTCAGCTCCTATTTTGCGAGTTGGTAAACACATTGCTGCTGATTACAAAAATGGCTGTTGCCAAATTCATTTTCAACCCAAATTCCATATTTAAAGGGGCAATTTCTGATCCCACAGCCTCGTCCCCCCGACTTACCTCTAGACGTTGAAGATTTTTATATCACTGAACGCGTCGGGCTAGAGCGAGTGTGGCCCAATGTTGTTCTGATGTGCAAATTCAATGGTCTCTGCAAGAAATTCGTGATTTTGTATTTTCCTGTCGTAACGGACAATTAGGTACAGTGTCATGGGACATGGGATATGAACATCTGCTCATAACACCAACGCGCAATATCGAATCACTGAATTGGAAATAAGCTTTTTCTCAGGGATATCTAGCGAACAAACCAAAAGCAGAAAGGGGTTAGAATCACGAATGCACCTTTAAAAGAAAGTATACATATACCTGGCAACTAGTAAGATTTAATCTTACTTAGTAAGATTTCCAATTTTGACAGAGAAAATCTTACTAATAAGATTTTTTAATTTTTTGAAAAGAAAATTTTCTAGAAAAATCAAAAGAAAATTTCAAATTTGGTGTCCCTGCCCTTTGTCAGCCCCCTGGCCCTCCAGGTACCCTAAGGCAGGCTCCTGGCCCCTTCAGGCCCAAAGACCAGACCCTTGACCCCAATTTGGCTAGTGTTTTGAGTGCACGTGGTGCTTGTCGTGGCACTTCTGCACTTTCATAGTAACGATGTTGACTTTCCAATGTTTGCAGGTATGAATTTATACGATGGCCACAAAAAATAAAGCAGAATTAACCAAATTGTTTCGAAAACAGTGTCATAACTATTACTGTTTTAATTGTGGTTTTAGGGCAATGCAATTTTAAGGAGGAGATTTTTTTTAGGATACAACTTTCACTGGATCGTTTTTAAACCACCTACCGAGAACGTTTGAAGGTTTTATTGGACAAACAGGGCAAAAGAAAACCGCAAACCTTGTTTTTGAATTTAAACCTGCTATAGTAATCGTTCCCCATAAAACCATTCTTTGACTTTCTGTCGTGCACTACAGAAGTCCTAATCATCATCTTATACATAAAGGAGGTGCTTCGCTTATTCACTTCCTGTGTGATCTAATACATTGGTAATCATTCCAAATATGTAAAAAACCGGGGTTCGAAAAAATTTGGGGGCGCTTCTTCCCTTAAATCTCCTCATGTCTCTTAGGTACTACAGAATGATTTTGCACCCTGATTTCAACAAATCGATGGGGACAA
>JAMKCH010082612.1:0-10376 GCA_023653785.1 Ophioderma brevispina | reverse complement strand
TTTCGAATATTATTTTTTTGTTAATTATGAAAAATAGTCACTTGCCTAAAAATGTACCTAAATGCACAATTCCGCAACTTGAGATGATCGGTTTTTCGTTTGATGCAGTAAACATTTCTGTGTTGTAGTCTGACGACGGTCCCATAGTGACCTTGGTATAACCAAATTCCGGTCCGGAATTTTGAAAACAAGTTGTGATTTTCTATATGAAGGAATTCGATTTAAGCTTAGCATTCACACAGTGATTAGTATCGGACACCCTTATGTACATGTCAAAAAACACATTTTTTGGAAATTGAGGGCGGCCTCCTCCGGAAATCTCTGAGTCGGTACCCATTTAATTATAACCTCTTAAAGAGTGGACATTCATCGCTACAAGACAGTGCACGTCACTCCTTTGAGTGCACATTTCACTATATTGTAACCACTATTTTACTCGTTCTACTCGATATATTCACTCAAAAAAGGAGTGAATGGCTACTCATTTTGGGGGGTTTTTTTTTTTTTTTTGTTTTACAGAGTTTGTGGAGGACAACTTTGAGTGGTGTTCACTCTCGACACCTTTTGGTTAACCAACATGTACAACTATTTTTGAGTGGTTTACACTCTTTTTCGAGTGAATTAAGATTCCTCGTTTTTTCACTCTTTGTACATTTCGAGAGAAGTAAAGAGGCACTACCTGATACTCAGCCTCTACGGGCACATCACTCATCCCACAAACGGGAGTTTTTTTGTATTATATAAACCTTGCATTTTTCTCATCTCATTTGCAAAATACTTTGGGCTGACTGGTTGGTTATTGTTGATGCGGCACGGTGGTATCTCTGTATGACCTCTCACGATAGGCCTACATATCTTAGTGCAATGTATTAACAATCGTTCGTAGACCCGGGGTTCAACCACAATTGTCATTTGATGACCACTATATTGTCTTCAATTGTTAGTGTTGCGTGTTTGTGAAAACGACACTAAAGTTGGTTTAGGTTACCTTAACAAATCATTTTTTTTATATTATGAGTCATAAAATTATGGTGTCCCGATACTTTACTTATTTCGCGTTATAATTTAAACACGAAACAACTAGGTAACTCACCGCCACGTAGCGTACTGCAGGTGAATTTATAGCCTCGATTTAAAAAAAAAACAAAACAAAACATAAAATCTTAAAACTTGAGGGCGTTTCTCATCTGCTGTCAATATTAAAGCAATATTAGCACATTTTGTTGAAATACTCGACCCCCACGTTCATCACAAAATTTGGTAGATTTTTACAACGATGCTTGGACAAAACCTGCTAGTAAACTATAACTGTGAATGGTAAACTCGAAAATATCTATGTGTCACAACACAAGGAATTTGTACTAGAATCTTTTAATCGGTGATCCCGATATAAATTCAACGGCTGGCTGGAAACGTCCTTCCAATTTGAAAGAGCCGGGAAATATCGCCATTTACGTGTCTACGCCGCCATAGTTGTTTTAGATAGTTCAGGCACGAAGCACCGAGAAGATTTAGAGCGGCCCGGTAACAGAGAAATTAGAAAAAAGGTAAACTCCAATTTCCAAAGAAAAGCTAAGGTTGCACGATTTCTCATGGCGGAAACGTTATATTTCCAGCTCTGCCGTTAAGTCCAATCTGGGATCCCATTCCATCAATTACAACATCCTTATTTTGTGATAAATACCATGTTTAGCAGTCTCCCGTTCGCAGGTATATTTCCTAGCATTAAAAATTACCAACGTAACTGTAAAAAAATATCAAATTTGAAATGGGGGCGCTCTGCTCAAAAATGTGCGAATATTGCTTGAATATTGTGTTGACCATTGGGAGTGCCTGTGGGTGCCGGGGTGGGGGGTGGGGGGGTGCGGTGGGTGGGTGGATAACACTTGTGGGGGTAGGGAGTGGGAGCTCAAAAATGGATGTAACCTTTAAGATATTTTTTACACGGCACATGAATTGATCTGTGAGAACATGTTGAGAGAGCCACAGCAAGGGGTTATCGCTGTTTTGTGGAGGCAAACGGTAATTGGTTTTAAGTGATAGACCAGGTCTAGGCGAGAAGAAAGAAAATCTGTATGATCTAAAAATCTGTAGTGTCCATGTAAAATGACACAGTAGAGTAGAAAGCGCGGCAGCGGGGAGCGGTCAGGTCAAGCGTTACAGTGGTGTGGGTAACAAAACGAAAAGAAGACTCAGGTGACCCAGGGGCGCTCACGTTATCCGGATGGAAACATGTACAACAAGGGGTAATATTAGACAGCAATAGATTGTAAGCAGGTCAGTTACAAGGGTTTGCAGGCAGTTTGAACCTTTGACGTTACCAGTCCATGAAACGGTAATGGTTGGTTTCCAGAGAGCGAATTGGTCAGTTTTTAAAATCATATCCTTTACTCATACTCACGAAATAAGTTACTGTAGTGAACTTGCGCGTACCCGTGTTGCGTGTAGTGTAGGATTCGTGTTCATCGTCTTGGGACCCCCCCCCCAACAACGTGGACGTTTGACGCCGGGGAGGTAGTGGATCGATTTTTTTTATATCGAGATTGAAGACCAGTATTTATCGTGTTCTCGACGGTCGTCCTGAAATTTGAGAGCTCTCAGTTCGCATTTCGTTTCTGCAAAGGGATAGTAAGACAGGAACCGCCCTGTTTTTGGTGGTAACCGTCGGGTGTAGCACGTGAAGCGGCTCCTGCATCATGCATTATTGCGTCCGTACCATCAACCGCAAGCTTTGTCCCACGTACTTGATGGGGTTGTGTCGGTGCCGGTCTCTCATACGGGTGGAGATACAATACACCTCAATCGGAACATCACCTTTAATTGCGCCAGCGCCTTGCATTTTGCAAGCTGAACACCAATTCCTCGGAAGAGTTTTGTGGATACACCCCGGGCACCAGAATTGTTCATACCAACGCTGTAATGCCGCATCGTCCTAATAAACTACATTTCGCTTGCTGGGTTGGTCAATTGTTGCATTTATTTGGAATTTCTCAATAGTAAATTTTATTAAACTTAAGCAGTGAGTACCTTCCTTATTATGTTGCTAAGGTTTTCGTTTTTGGTGTTATATTTATGGCGTATTATGATTAAAAGATGTGTGTAGGAATGGTGTATTTCATCGGAAGATTTCTTTCTTGGCGACACGTTTTCCTCTTCCGCCAAATGTCATAAGGACCACCGGTTATGAAAGTTTATAAAAGAAAAACAACATTACATTTGACATAGCTCATAACAATTTGTTCGGTTAACTGTAGGGGTTTTAAATGATGGCCTTAAAGCGTAGAGATGTTTTAAAATTAAAATCCTTAAAAAACAAACACTATTCTATAGACTGTCTCCAAATGTCCACTGGGACTCAGAAATGGAAAGTATATTAAAGCGGAGTGGGATACGAGGCCAGTTACTGTACGCAGGTACTACACAAATTCCAGAGGGTTGGGTATTTTATTTAGCAATACTTCGAATTTAAGGTTAAACATATAGATCGAGATCAGGAGGGCACTGGAATATTAGATATCAAGTATGCACTCTATGGCTCTACAACTTATAATTTTATGTACCAACTTAGATCTCCGGAATTCGTATAACGTAAGATCAAAATATGTAGAAAACGTATGATAATCCTCATTCTTAAATGTGGGGACTACAAACCTAGTTTCAAGATCAGACCCTATACAACTGTTTAAAAATTTCCTCCGTACATTAAGAAAACAATTTTCCGTAAATGTTACGGAAAATCTGTTTTTACAAAAACATAAAATTTTTATTAAATTACAAAAACATAAACCTGTTAATTTAACGAATATTTCAAAATTTTCTGGCAGCAATATTTCCGGATTTTTTAATTTTTTAGGTTTTTTCTTTTTTTAATTTTTTAAAATTACGAAAAAATCTGTGTAAAATACCATGGTTTTTTTTTTTTCCATACTATGAGACAAATTTTCGTAAATTACGTCAAATTTTCGTGTAATAATTGCCAGAAATTTCTGTAAATTACCCTAAATTACTGGAACTATGGCTGCCAGAAATTTCCGTAATTTACGAACTTTTTTACAGGTAGATACAATTTAATTACTACACATTAATAATCCCTCCGCAAAGAAACCAATTTTAACATGAAACGAATTAGATGTGTGATCCGTGGCGAGTACGTAACCCTAATACAACGCTTCACTTGCGAGAAAAAGCCTCAAACACGGCAATGCTGATTCTCTTCCTTGTTCTTCAGAATTGTTGACTATAATTAACTCTTCTTATATGGTGCCCTGGATACAGAACAGCCCATTCATGACTTGATACAATCCATCGGTAAATAAAATGAGGTAGAGGTGTCCTTGGAAATTTTACATTCTTTATATAGAGGAACGAGGAATTATAAATATATTAAAAATGCAATACCAGACGTCTCAAATTTACGTAGCTACGATCCCGTAAATCAACTGGTTATGTAAATATTCATCCAAAGATTTTCAATTATGATTGATTACACTTTTTTTGAGGTTTTTGCTGGTAGAGATATAAGAGGTACACTAATCATATCATCAAGAAGAAAACGGCAGTTGATTTGAAGATGACAAGAAACTCATTATGAAATCCAACATTTAGAAAAAGATATTTGGACAAAATTATTAACATGAGTAATCTGTACAGAAGATATAAATTAAACGATGCCCAGTTGATTGACCTGTAGCTAACGTGTAGCTCGCAGATCTTTCATACTATCAACGCACAGTGGATTGATCAAGGTGAGAAACCGTCTAAATGCTTTCTAATTTAGAAAGCGAAATTCTATCAACAAGCAAATAAAATGTACAATAGAAAGGCCCTATGCACGGTCCTTACTTCAGTGACGAATTACTGAAAATGTGGTTTCTTTCCTATACGAATCTGTAAAAGCAAAAGCCAATAGAGGTGAATGATAGAGACTTGTCTGATCTCCCATTCATAAACTTTCAACAACATTTCTCAAATAGATAGCAGGAATAATTACCTATGAGGAAATTACATTGGCTTTAAAAAATATGAGTACAATAATCCCCTGGGCCGGATGGCCTGACTGTAGAATTTTTAAACATTTCGGCAATATATATCACACCTTTCTATTCCGTTCGTAATGCAGATTTGAACAGGGGATTCTTTCGCTTACACAAAAACAAGGGCATTTAATTCTTCTCCTCTCCGAAGGGATAAACTCGTCCATAGAAGTATAGTGACCAAGCTTTGTTAGTATCATATAAGCTGGTCTATCATGTATAGCCATCGGTTAAAATCAGTTTTACCATCAGTATTAATGAATCAAACATGTTTGTTGGCTTGTAGATTTATTGGTGAAAATTTCGCCTTATATTTAAGATCTAAATTCATTATACAGAAGTACCACAAATTCCGGGTATGCTCTCTACTAATCGATTTTCGAGAAAGCATTTGATACTCTTTCACATGAGTTTATTTAAAAACACTAAAGCTTTTTTTAATTTTGGGTCCTGATATCATAAATGGTTTAGTACATTGTATAATGGTGCCAATTCTCAGTTTTTATAATGGTAATGTTTTCCAAACAATTTCCCATTCTTGGTGGTTGAAGACACGTGACCCTTTAATCACCGTATATTTGTTTGTGTGTAGACATATTGGGTCTATTTAAGAAACCATAAGCAATCCGAGGGTTAATATAGAAAGAGCCTTTCAGTTCTCAGTACGCTGCGACACACAGTCTACTTGATGGCTCAGTGGAATCTTAGAAATCTATGTAAGTTTTATAAATCAACATAGGTCAGGGCTAAAATTAGTGTTAAAAACTAGCAATTTGGATCGTTCAAATAGAGTTTACCAAAACCAATATGTCCAACAGTAAACCGAAAGGAATTTAGTGGCCGTCCCGTTGATATGTTGGGATACTTTAGTACTGATCTGCCAGATATGTTAGATATATTAAGTATCAAAGTCTTTTAATCCATGTAAATATATGTCTATTGTCAAACGAATATAACTGTCCTTGGTCGGGTCACAGTGTGAATCCACTTATTTTTACAAAGATTAATTATTTGGCTCAATTGTTACAAATCCTTCGAGTGAGTACATCAAAACTTAATGACAAAAATTTATAAATTCATTTGGAAAAATAAGCCGATCGAATAAACGTTCCCAAATGCTCCACCTTATTCCAACGGGGGAGTAAAATGCCCGACATAGAAATGCCACCTAACACTTAAAGTAAGTTGATCCGTCTATCTCTTTATGCAACCAAAAATGGGTTAAGCTTCTTCACATTGCCTCTAAATGGAAATAAAAGAATATATTGCTTTGGGCACATACGTTTTCGATAAATGAAGACGTCACTTAAAACATGTTCTGGTATATGTTTTTACTCTTGGTCTCTGTGTTTGTTCAATTAAAGAATCAAATTTATATTTTTAACGCCATTGCTACCCCTATTTCTGGTGGAATGATAAAATTAATATTGGAGGCAACCCAGTCTACTATAAACATTGGTGCAAATGTGGAGTCTCTGACTTTACGAAAAAATATAACAATTAAAAACCAATTTTCCTAGAATACCACGGTATCTAAAAGATTGGGATATGCTTGCCCTCCGCGAACAGGACCAAATCACAAATTACAAGCCCACTTACCAAACAGGTTGATCTTTACTTAAATCAAAAAATTTGTAGTATAATTTATGGACCCTTTATAACACAATTGCACAGCTTTGTTAAAAGAGATAAATGGCAATAGAATTGAATATGAATTATGATCAAAAATGGAAAGAAATATGTGGTACGATTTTAGAGACTTTGAAGATTCAAAATATAGATGGTTTCAATATAGACTTTACTCAGATTATAGTAAGAATAATATTACACAAGATGAATTCAAAAAAACTATCTTTGTAATTCTGTAGCGAAAAAAGGAAACCTTTATGCACCTTTTCATCGAGTGCAACGGCAGTTCTTATTGTTTGCGATTCAAGAATGATCAATACCCATTCGCACCAATTGATAAGTGATATTACGCCATTTATAATTCTCTGTGGGTTTGGAAAGCGACCCAGTCTGCAATTATATTTAGTAGTAGCCAAATTTCAATTATACAAGCTAGGGATTAGGAAATAATCTAATTAAATGGTCTCAAAAGAATGAAAATATTTTAAATATTAAAACCATGGACTCAGGTAATATGCAATTAAGAATTTTGAAAAATCATGGCAAGTCTGGCAAAACCATTAATATAAATTGTTATTGGGTATATGTGATTTTTGACATCTTTGACCATGATATCATAATGGTCTAAACCCCCGGTTTAAACTTTTTCTGTTAACTATGAGTACTTGCAGATCGAATATTCTGTGGTCTTGTAGGGTCAAGTAATGTTAATTTGTATGATTTATGTCTGAATTGCAATTTATTTTCCGTTTGTATATATTTGAAAGTTGTGTGATTGGGTCTGGGGCAGTGGCATATTTTGTATGTTTATCCCAACTCCAGACCCAAGCACAGTAATAAAAAAATAAATGAAAATAAAAAAAAAAAAAAAACAAAAAAACTAAAACCCTTGCATTTGTTCTAATCTCATTTGCAAAATACTTTGGCTGACTAATGTTCCATATGGTGCAGGCTAAGATATGGGTTGTTACAGTTATACCGGAAATTCACGATCCGATAAGGGTACGTGATGTCGCATTCAAATGAAGTTTGGTTTTATGTATACTGTTTGGAAACGGAAAATATCTGATTGTAATTCATTGGGGGAGCACCTTAAATTTTCAAAAAAACATCAGTTGAATCCGAACATACACTTTAAACCGTAAGCGGTAATTGCGTTGTTGTAGTGTCGTATTCGAACAGCCCAATAAGATTACTCTACAAAATGTTTCCCGGTGACCAAAACAATCGATATCAATGTACACTTCGTAGCAGAGCTCGTCACCATCAAATAATAGGATATGAACCCAAAATGATTTTGCAGATGAAATAAGAAAAACAAGGCTTCCAATTGACACCAAAATCTCAGGTTTGATGGGGTCACTGTAACGAGGACACTGCCGCCCCTCACGGATTTTTAAAAATTTATATTTTTGGATAGTTGTAATCCTTATATAGGCTACATTAAACCCTCATTGAATGTTAGACCAATCAGCAGCCATTATGGGTAAACAGAAAAGTTAGAAATGGCAGTTTTACACAAGAAAACCACACGGCCCAGGACACACATTGTTACGGACGAAAAGGTTTGGAAATACGGCCGGTTGGCAGAGATTGTAGGAGATTGTAGTACTCCGGACTTCACGTCACCTACAACGGTGTGAAGAATGGGGGACAACCGAATTCAGTTGAATCTTCACGCAACACTAGTTTAAAACGCTTTATTACGATGTCGTCTATGGCCAAGTGGTGTAACCAGATCTTGCAAATAGGGGTGCCAAAGCATTTCCTGAGGGAAGCTGACAGGGGAAGGGTACTGACCACCCCCCCCCGCTGATGATTGATGATGATATGCCGGTGGTGATGATGGTGGGTGGGTGGTAATGGTGGTGGTGATGATGGTTGGTGATGATGGTGGGGTAATGATGGTGGTGGTGGTGATGATGGCAGTGATGGTGGCGTGGCGCGGCGACATTAGCCAGTGGCAGTGCCCCTGCACCAGACCCCTCTTTGGGGGGGAAATGTGAAATTTGTTTGTAAAAAAAAAAAAAAAAAAAAAAAGAAAAGTGAAATTAAAAAAAAAAAAAAATCAAAAATTTTGAGATTAAACAATTTTGGCCCCAAAATAGCCGAATTTTGACAAAATTTCCTCATTTTTCTTTTGGCCGGGGGGGGGGGGGGAACTGTCAAGGCCACTGGACAGTACTGTCAAGGCCCACTGACAGTAGCGTGACGAAAAGTTTTAGGAAAATACGGCCGGAACACCTGGGATAATTAATATTTAAAAACATGATTAATTTTGAATTTGAATTGAGAGAGAGAATTAAGAAGAAAGACGAAGAAGTGACAATGGCGATGATGGTGGTGGTGTGATAGTAGGGATGGTAATGGTCGGGGATGATGATGGTTGGTGGTGGTTAGGTGATGTGGTGCTGATGATGGGGTGATGATGGTTGATGTGGCAGTGATGGTGGAGGTGGATCATGGTGGTAGTGGTGATGGTGGTGGTGATGTGATGGGTGATGGTGGTGATGATGTTGGTGATTATGGTGAAGGGGTCATGCTGATGGTCAGTGGGGTTGCCAAAGGGGTCAAGGCATTTTGTTTAGAGGGGCAGGAAGGGAATGGTCCTGACCCCCATGATGATGATGATTAATGATGATGGTGGGTGATGTGGAGGTGGTGGTGATTGGCGGGGTGCTGGGTGATGGTGGCCAGTGGTGATGGTGGTGGTGATGATGGTTGATGAAGCACTGATGATGATGATAATGATGATGATGATGGACACGATGACGATTGGCGACTGACGATTGATGATTGTAATGGTGGTGATGGTGGTGGTGATGTGATGGTGAGTTGATGGTGGTGGTGTGGTGGTAGCTGATGGTGGTAGTGATGGTGGTGATGATGGTGATAGTATGTTGTGGTATCGTTTTGCGGTAGTGGTGATGGTGGTGTGATGATGGTGGATGCATTAGCGGATGATTGATGAAATTATGATCATGGGTCATGGTGGTGTGTAGTGATGGTGGTGGTGGATTGATGGGGTGGATGATGGATGATGGTGATGTTGATAGTGATGGTGGGGGTGATAGTGGTGGAGGTGGTTGCTGCTGATGATGTGTGGTGATGATGGGATAGTGATGGTGGAGGTTATGGTGCTGATGATGGTGGTGAGGATGTTGGTGATTATGGTGTAATGGTGGAAGTGAGTGGACAGAGTGGTGTAAACCAGACCTTGCAAATGGGTGCAAAGGGGTGCCAAGGCATTTTCTTGGGGGCAGGTGGGAAAGGCGTCCTGAATCCCACACGGAGAATGATGATGGTGGAATGGTGATGATGGTGGTGGTGTGATGGGTGTTGGTGGCAGAGGAGATGTGGAGGTTGATCCGTGGCGGGTAAGTTCCTGGTAGTGTTGTTTTGATGGTGGTGGTAGTGATGGTGGTGGTTTGGTGGTTATGTGGTTTAATGTTCGTGATGGTGGAAGTGATGGGTGGCAGTGATGGTGGCAGTGCGTGATGTGGTGGTGATGATGGTTGATGATAGCAATGATGATGAGAAATGATGATGATGACAATGATGGACGACGACGACGATGATTGTAATGGATGGTGAGGGTGGTTGGTGATGCATGATGGTGACCGTTGATCGTGGTTATTGTGGTGGTAGTGATGGTGGTGATGTGGTTGATTGATGGTGGTGAGTGATGGTGGTAATGATGGTGGTGGTGATGTG
>JAMKCH010082611.1:0-27044 GCA_023653785.1 Ophioderma brevispina | reverse complement strand
TACATAAATGTTTTGTTCGAATGTGTAAAGATTCATATAAGATCCCAATTGAATAGATTCGTCGTAAAGTCTGAGACACACTATCGTTCCTTTGTTTGGAGTCAAATCAAAAGAATGGATAAAGTTGTCATGAACATCGAGGCGGGTGAAGAAGAGGATTAGGCCACGTAAATATTGCAGTTTGGTACCTAATTATTGGACCAAAACTGGAAATATTTTTTCGAACACACGACGAATAAATGGAAACGATAGATTTTCTAAATGCCTTAGTGACGTCAAAGAAAATTGGTGAGTAATAATTATTATTGTATCATTTTCTTTTGTTGAATGGGGCTTTCCAGAGTTGTTCAAGTCTGGGTTTGGATTTATTCAATGCAGTTGCCTTGTAACATTTGCTTTCGTGAGGAAAAGGACGTTTTTTAATTATGGCCTAATGATCCGGTACCGTGACATCGAATTTCTAGTTGTATTGTATTGGGAAAAACATTACAACCTCTACAGAACGAATGGAATCGTCGTCACGCCCCTAAAACTTTTAAGGAATGAAGGAATAAAAAATCCTACTATACCATTTTGTAATTGTATTTGTAGGGGCAGTGACTACGACATGTATAGTGCCATAGGTAAGTACAGCAATGGCGCGCAGTCGAGACTCGAAGATGAAATTGCTAATATTTTTTCTCCTGATTGATAATTTTGTTCATGCATACGAAACATACATAAGCATAAAAATATTCTAGCCAGCAGGGTTTGCTAATTTCTGTTTTTTTTAAATCACTCTCCCGTTAGTACCTGGTGGTTCTTAGGGACCTAAGTTAATTATCTCATAAAACGGGCAAGAAAATGTAGTATTTTTTTATGGAAGAAGTCGCCATCGCAAGTTAGGGGGGGGACAAATACAATTTGTTCACGAGTGAGAAATAGCAGAAAAACCAAATCTTGCGGTACCATGTCACCCCATTTGAAGCGGGGCCGACACCCCCAATACACTCAACACCCCCCCCCCCACAACACACACAAACATAAACCACGCACACACACACACACACACACACCACACACACACACACACACACACACCACACACAGCACACACACACACACACGCACACACACAACACCCACACAACACACCACACACACAAGCAACACCATACACAACACCCACACACACACACAAAGAACCTTAGACAATTTCTTACTTGCCAATTCAAAACTTGTATTGAGATAGAAAGTTGGTATTGTAACCTCCATGTAGGTAACGATTGGCGGTTGTGGACTTGGAGATTCATGGAGTCGGTCGCACTGGCAATTTGTTGAGCCGAGCCAATCGCATCGTCGCAGAGACAGAATCCAGTAACTACTCCTAAGATAATAATTGCAATACACCTCCAGCAAAGACAAAGCCGACAATGGACGTAGCTGGGTTAAATGAACAAGAACGTATGAAATGTGCATATGCATCAAATAGTATAAATGACAGTTTAACATTTTCTTTTCGAAAAAAAAACCTTGAAAACAGAAATTCCAGATATACAGATAAACACGGCTTCCTTGTCTAAAAGGTTATAATAATATTAACTGAATAAGAAAGTCAGTGAAATTTGGCTATACAAATATATGAAACAAACAAAAACAACAAAAACTTCGTGAATATTTTTTTTTTGTCGATGATCAGTGCAATGCATGGCGGAAGACAAACGAAAGTCATACTATTGTTAGGCTTGCACCAAAAAAATGACGTTCAGTACACAGCTGTGAAAATTAATCAGTCGGCAAGTCAAAACACTATACCTTATTTGAAAACTGAGATTTCAAATTCTGCAGCTAGTACTCGACAGCTGCTGCCAATAAAACAAATGATAACAATATAAGTACTTTTAAGGCATTTAAACAAACAATAAATATATAAAGAATACAATTATTTAACGTTTTTGAAGAAAACACATACAAAATCCTCCACGCATCTTCTAATGTGATGGGCTTGTGCCTTTAATGCAAGAAATAGTACCGAAGTCTTTAATAGGATTTATCATTAACACGTACGCAACGTTGTCCGCGTCCACTTCTTCTTCTGTAGTATGCATTGATCCCCAAAATAACCATCAAGACACCTAAATCAATAGATTGAAATGAATAACATCCGCGCTGTACATCGTCGTGGTCTGTGTACATTTTTACTTAGAAGACACACTGGCACATTTGAAAATAGTGACGCCTATAGACTGTCAAAATTGATATTTTTGCATGGTTAAGCTTTTATATCACATTAGCCCTCACGTGAAAGTATTAAGTCCTAAATAAGCGCGCTTATGGGGAAACAGAACGATTTATATTAAGGTCGCGGGTGACATTTATTCAGGCAACGACGCGAAAAATGGCAGTGTAACACAAGAAATCAAACACCAGAGTTGATTCTCAAGGCATGCAAGTCTGTGAACTTGTCGATTTAATATCAATGAGCGAGTCTATGATATTCTGTAAATATACACATTGGTTGATTAAAGTTAGGCAAACTAAACGTGAGAGATACAAAGTAAGTTATCTGGATGTCTTTAGGCTTTATTAATGTTCCGTTTCGGCCTTTTGGGTATGCTATTTTTATGTGTAAACAAGATATCTCCATTTCTTCCAAGGCCGAGACTTTCATTTGCCTATACTATCATTTGCGAGCAAATTGAAGTAATTTCCATTTTCTGAAAATGTGCCAGTGCCGTTTTAATTAAATTCCACGCATGCATTGCATTGGCTTCGTCATAGATTCTGCCAGAATCAAGCATATAGGCCACACGCCACTTGGATTGAAAACTCTCGTGTATTTTCGTTTTTATTTAATCTCGCCCTCCGGCCCTTCCCCATTTAATGTTTACGGGTTAACGGGCAGGGGAGCTTTTTTATGTCCTAGCTTAACCGACTTGCATTAACAGCGTTTATACGTCTACTAATAATATTGTATTTACACGGATATTTTCGAGTACTTACGGCATGTGCTGATTGAAGCAGTAGAATCGGGGACGCACTTCATATTTTCAGAACAAAAACTCGACTGGACAAAGCTCTACAAAAAAAATCAAGAATGTATTCATATGTCGACATTTAACTGTATAACAACATATATTACAGGGTTCGCGAATTCTACGTGCACATAGGACTTCAGATTAATAACTCAAAAAAGGTATAGGGAACCACACCAGAACTACCGAGTGGTCCAAAAAAGTTTACACTTTTTCGTCTGACAATGTTGCAAAAGGGGTAGACATATCAATAGTTTGATGGTATTTATTAACTACAATATCTGTTGGATTCTGGTGAAAACGGCGTGAAAACAACGCTGAAATGACAAAATGGCCGCCATCTAGAGAAAAAAAAGGCCTAAAACCACACTACTTTGTACACACGTAAGTCTATGGCACTCTGTTGGCGGTCACGAATTTATATCCAAGATTGATGCACACATTGGAACAATGCACCACGTCCCCAGGACCCCGTTATGGAACTTGGTATTTAATAATAACCACACAAAGGTAAGAATTAATGCACCTCAAATTATTACAAAGTTATTCTTTATGATCCTGTCCCTAAACCATGCAAAACATTGAAAATGTCAGCAGAGTCTGATCGGTTGATCAAGAAAAAACATGCAAGTCTCTCTTAAATTTAAAAATTCACCCAAAACAGTCATACTTAATGATTATGTAAATGGGAATCAAGTTTGTTTCACGGTTGAGATATCCTCTCATTCATTACAGTTCACGCTAATGATTGATTACGTAAACTATCAGATTGCCCCATAGACTTACGGTGTGCAAAGTGGTTTTTGACCATTTTCTCACACACGGCCACCATTTTGTTATTGACAATTTGTTTTCAACACCGCGTTTTCACCAGGTCTATCAAGCTATATTGGAGATTAACAGGGACAGCAGCCAAGTATCATAAATGTGTTCAGAAAAAAAATATGTGGGCATTTTTTGTTACCAAGCTGGCAACCATGTCAGATCAAATGCTTATGGTATAGTTTCTCCTAAGAGTTGTTGCCAAAAATTCTCCAAATTATTTTTTTTGGCCTTTTGTGGCCAAAAAGATGATTTTTGGCCCAAAAATGGGATTTTGAGATTGTGATGTTGTTGTGGAAGATCTTCAAAAACAAGCGTATCAGAAATTTACCACTTTAAGTAATTTGACTATATTTACGTCTTAAATAAAACAAATTATTAAAGATAATTAAATAAAGAAAAATAAAAAGCATTCAGAGCATTTACAGGTCATTTTTATCAAAAATTGTTTATTTGACTTATGTGCACATGTTTAAAGGAAGCACAAAAGCATCAAAAAACACATGACACAGTTCTGTTTGACCCTAAATGTGAATGCTTTACTGTTTACTTTTAAGGAGAAATTACAGTAGTGGGAACTTTAAAGGGCAATCTAGGATATGTTACAATGATTGCTATAGCATCGGTGAACATTCACATAGTGGTTTTGGTCAGAAAAATTGGATTTTCTGATTTCACTGTATTTGTAACTAGAAGACATTGTAGTTAGTGTTAGATGAAAGTCAGTTTTAACAAATATGTGGGCTATATTTATCATAATAACTATTAATGTAGTAAAACAAACCAAGAAATAAAAGCATTCCAGAGGCGCATTTTAAGGTCAGTTTTCTCAAAACATTGTTTATTTAAATAAGCTGTAATAACATGTTAAAAAAAATTTATTGGGAAACAAAGCATAAAAAAACCATAACCACAGTTCTGTTGACCTAAAGTGTGAATTCGTTTACTTTAAGTAGAAATTACACTGTTGTTACTTTTTAAAGGGGCAATCTAGGATTGTTACAATGATTGCTATAATTATCTCAATTTCTTATTTCAAAAAAGAAAAAATTTCCGAAAAAATGGATTTTATGATTTATCTGTATTGTTATGGCTATATTATAGTCATAATTAACAAATTACATGTCGTAAAAAAAAGAAAATACAACATTCCAGAGGCATTTAAGGTCATTTCTCAACATAATGTATATTGAATATGATTCAGAAACATGTTTAAGTAAGCCACCACAAATCATTAAAAATGTTAAAAAACAGTTTGCTGACCTAAAATACAATGACTCTCACTTTTTAATAAGAAATAACGCTGTGTGACCTTAAGGGGGCAGTTCTAGGGTTATGGTTAAAATAATTGTTTAGTCAACAGGAATAATTCGAAATTGTGATTTTGGACTGAAAATTGATGTACAGTTCCCTGTAAATGTACTCTTGATAACTTCAATATATCTTTACATCTTTGAAACAATTGAACGACCACATGGGTCATAATTAACAATCAATGTAGAAAAAATAACCAAAGAAAAGAAAATTAAAGTATTATGGTCTTTAAGAACATTTGCCTTCAATTATGTAATTTGAATAACATCAGCTGACTTAATGACAGGGAACATCAACCTTACGAAGATGGAACATAATTAATATTATTACTCTTGTTACGTTTTATATAATCTTAAAATAGCATCTTAAAAGCTAGTTGTTAAGAACAGATTAGTTAATTATTCAAGATTCCCCAGTAAAGTATTACTTATGTGTAAAAGCTTGGCCAAAGAATTAATGTACTGATGTCATACAAAATGAAAAACATTATTGGTTTTATCATGCTTAAATGTAAACTCTTACGGTGTTCACACACATACAGCAAATATAGTGACAATTAAGTCTGGTAAGTGTACCATTATTTAGCATTGTAAAATTATCCTCATCTTTCATTCTCACGAGGGAAGCGTTCAAAGGCGGGGGGGGAGCCCACGTAGGAAACATTCGCCTCTCAGGGACTTGGACAAGGAAGATGGCCAAGCATCACATCAACACGTTGGAGCTGTGGGCAGTTCATATGGCGCTGAGGACGACTCTCCATCTAGTCAAGGGAAGAATGTCACGTTCTAGTCCAGTGCGACAACATGCGGGTCGTCTCCCACATACACAAGCAGGGGAGGCACACCCGGGTTTTCGTACCCTTGCCTAAAGACAGTCAGACAATCCTGGGGTGGTGTCTCCGTCATCGGCTCACCCCTACAGCCGTTCACCTTCCGGGGAAGACAACACCTTGGCAGATGCAATATTGAGGAAGAATCCTGGAAATCGGGGCCATCGAGAGTCCGGGGGTCGTCGGTGGAAGTGCACCTCACCCCAAGATATGCAGAATTAGTTTCAACAGGCTGGGAAACACCCCGCGTGGACCTGTTCGCAATCCGCCTCAACGCCCAGCTTCCCAGACTACTGCTCGTGGGCCAGGGCCCCAGCGGCCCTTCACCAGGGGACGGCATGACAATGGAGTGGGACGGAGTCACAGTATACGCCTTCCCTCGGATCGCCCCTGGTTCTCGAGTCTTCTCAGTCCCAGGGACAAGCAACTGCAGCATGATTCGGGTGTGCCCGAATTGGCCTCGGCACCGCCGTGGTTTCAAGATCCTGTCGCTGCTGTAGCCAGCCGTTGACTCTTCCAATGGGGAAGGACCGATCAAGAACTCCGGGGGTTCTCCCTTCCGGGAGGAGACTTTGAAGGCGATCAACCTGACTGCATGGCCAATTTCATCAGTCCTAAGAGCCAGCAGGCCTTCACTCCCAAGTGCCACACGTCGGGGGGAGAGGCAATGAACCCTACAACAAGGAAGACTTTATAATCCAGACTGGTCAAGTACCGGGAAATGGTGCAGGGATCACCAAGGGACCCTCTGCGAGGCAACTATAAGGAGGGTGGGCGGACTTCCTGAGCAGGTGTTCGAAGATGGAGCCCACCCCAACGCACAGGCAGGAGTTGCCGCACGCAGTAGGAAGCCATTAATCTGGGGTTTGCGGAGGCACCACCGTGTCTAACTCGCCAGCGCTTCATGACCTCTTCAAGGGAATGCTACATCGACAGCCGCCCGAACGCTCTCTAGTACCAGAATGGGACCTGCAACAGTCCTCCAGGCATCTCAACAGTCCTCCAGCATTCTCAACAGTCCTCCCTATGAGCCTCTTCACAAGGCGTCTCTAGCGGACACCAAGAAGACTCTCTTCCTTGCGTCGGCCGCAGAATCAGGCAGGAGAGTAAGGAGAGTATCGGATATCCATGCTCTGTCTATAGCAGAGAATCACCTCACATTCACAGGGAAACGCGCTCGGCAGAGAATACCTCACTTCACAGGGAACGCGTCGCCTCTTCCCCAATCAGGTTACCTGGCAAGAAATCAATCTCTCAGACTCACTCCACAGCCGATCATCCCAGATCTCCGACAAGCCTCAGGTTCCAGCGATGAAGGACGCTGGTGTCCAGTTGAGCCTTGAAAGTTTTACCTCAGCAAGACTCAGCCTTAGGGGGCTCATGACCAGCTTTACTCACAACTAAGAAGCCGTTTCGCCGACCTCCAAGACGACATATGCCAGATGGATCGTGGCAGTCTAAAGGATGAGTTAGCTATACGGAGGTTCGTTGACCGGGGATGCACATAGGAGCTCACGACGTTAAGATCTCAGGCGGAGCTGGGCCTCCTACCGGGGAGCTTCTATACAAGATGTCAATGACGCTATGGGATGGGCTTGGCCTGCGACATTCCAACAAGTTTATCTCCGCGATGGTCCTAGTACGCAGCGGTTCGACAGGCAGCTAGGATCCTATCATCACCTTCCTCGTCATCACAGCAAGCCTACACATCTTCAGTCGCCACAGCTCCAGTAGCACTTTACCAGTTGAAGTCGGTAAGTGCATATTATTATTATTGGTTTGTTAAACTTCTCCCGGCGAGGACACATCACCATAGTCCGCTTGCCTTTGGCACGAGGCCACTCTGTATCCGGTGACTCTACCAGTTGCAATCTGTGGCATAAGTCAGGTGAATGGAAACTTACTAGGAGATGTAGGTGAATTCCCCTCTCCCCCGGGGAGAGTATATCCATAATTCCGTTATACTTACCATTCAGCCTGACGCTCCCCCCCCCCGGCGGCCGCCATGACGCCGCCCAGGACGGGGGCTCACGGTGTTCGCTATCCGCCCGTGAGTCAACCCGGGAAAGAAAAGAGCATACCAAATGATCCAAAAGTCAGTGTTTCTAGATCATTGCCCCCGATGCGTGCGCATTCAGGGGTCGTCGAACTTTCAAGTGGGTAATCTTGGGGTCCTACAGATCACTGAAATTAGGACACACAAAGACCACGTCTGGAAGATTGGATTGTTATTTATTTATAGGTATGTAGTTTATTTAAGTAAGGACCTTTTCATCAACCATCGGATGAATAATTAATTAGAAAAGAGTCAGTGAATGCAATGGATTAGCAAACAAAAATAATAATGCTGTGTGAGGTTCCAATAGGGTTCCTACATGGGAAAAAACTATGTAGCTTTATTACTAATAAAAAGTGACAGCATCATATTTTAGGGTCAGTCAAAACAGTTTTAACATGTTTGATGATTTTTGTGCTTACTTAACATTTTTGTAATCTTGGTGCAATATACGTTAGTTGAGAAAATGACCTTAAATGCCCTGGAAAGCTTTTATTTCCTTTGTTTTTTACTACATAATGTGTTAATATGATAAAATATAGCCCATATTGACTTTTTAATAAAACTATTTTCATCTTCTAAAAACTACATGTCTTCTAGTTAACAAATAGAGTGAAATCAGAAAATCCAATTTTCGATGGCCAAAATCACTATGTGCATGTTCATCCGATGATACAGCAAGCGTGTAACATATCCTCGATTGCCCCTTAAGTGAAAACTACGGAAATTTCTACTTAAAAGTTAAAAGCTTCACACTTAGTCAACACAGAACTGTGTTAATTGGTTTTGATGCTTTTGTGCTTACTTTTAAACATTGTTTGTGCATCATAAGTTTCAAATAAACCAATATTTGAGAAAAATGACCTAAATGCTCTGGAATGCCTTTATGTTCTATTTTAATATTCTTATTGTTATCTAAGACGTTAAATATAGTCCAAATTTTAAAAAGTGGTAAATATTTCATGATTAAAAGCTTGTTTTGCAAGATATCAAATACCATAAAAATCTCAAAAACATATTTTTGGCCAAAAATCACTTTTGGCCAAAAAGAGCCAAAAAATAAATTGTTATTTTTGGCAACACTCTTATGAGAAACTTATACCATATGAGGCAGTGATTGACATGGTTGCAGTGTAACAAAAAATGCCCCACATTATAAATTTTTTTTGACACATTTTATTATTAATTGGCTTGGCATTGTCTGTAATAAATATCTTCAAAATATTGTGATATGTCACTCACTTTGAGAAATCTGCAAGATAAAAGTGTTAAACCTTTTTTGGACCACTCTGATATTAAACTAGGGTAGGACGTGACGCGGAATCGTCAGCGCCAAAACAGTGTTGGCGTTTGAAATGTGACCCTTTTCCCTAAATGAGGAGTCACCAAAATGTATTATATGAACGTACATACATACATTATATACATACATACATACATTACAACATTACATACATACATACATACATACATACATACTACATACATACATCATACATACACACCACATACATCATACATACATACATAGATGTGTTTTTAAGGACCCTTGAATTCAATCAGAGTCTTAGCATTTCTGATAAGTGTGGTAAAGTGTTCCATAGCTCAGGAGCTGCACCATCTTAGAAAAAAATGGTTCAAGAGGGTATTGAATTACCTCAGAGTTAATCTAGAAACTATTTCAGTACCCAAACGAACCTTTAAATGGTTCTTATCAATGGTTCCAAAGTAAGATAAATGGTTCTTTCTGCAATATAGTTCGATATAGAACTCCAAAATGGTACAAGTAAGGTTCTTTAATGGTGCCTTTTCCCGCCTTTTTACGAAATAGTTCCATGAAGAACCTATTTTGAGAAAAAGTTCCTTGAGGACTAACTGTCAGCTGATTGCGATTACATACAATTCATTAAGTAGTTCTAAACTTTTGATGCTGCATGATTTTCCTTCTTAAGTAGCACGGTAAAGCGGAAAAATATGTGTAACCTATCTCAATTCATTCTTGTTAAAACAAATTAATTCCAAAAGTGATCACATTGTAACGTTAATCGCTGCGTATTTGATTAGTTCTTGGGTGAAAACTCTTGCAGACGATTTCATGCTGTGTGCGGCCAGCGGGAACTGTTGCCGTGTTTGCCCACATTGGTAATTTTTATAGAAAAGTAAGCTGGGGAAGCAAAAATAAATGAGAAAGTGGTAGATTAAGGGTGCAGTCTTTGAGTGGAAATGTTTGGGATTATTATTCAAGCTTGTGGAAAAGAAGAATTCGTATTGTGCCTATGAATTCGAAAGCCTCAACGGAAAAAAACTGTACTATGTTGAAGGATGTGGTGGGCAGAATTATACTGAATTCATCCCAATGTGAATGGGTTGATTGTTTGGGCATCAATTTTAAGCTCATTAAGTGTTCGTTCAATAAATACCTTGTTCGTCAATCAACATTTTTAAGCTTCCATACACACCCATGCATACATATCATTCATGTAATGGCAAATGATATTATGCGGTACGTTCTCATTTCACTTGCTGAACAAAGTGCATGGTGTTTAGTCAGTGTAACGTGGAGTCATGCCAATGCCATGAGTGGTAAGCGTATTTTTTATAGCTGGGGCGCGGACCATCCGGGAGTTCAACAAAATCTGCTGGCAACAGCATCGGCAACATCGTGCGTAATTCGATGCGCGCTTCACGCATATTCTCCGTCGCATTCGTGTCATAAAACAGGCTCTTACTTACCCTCCCTCTGAATTATGAGTGAAAGATTACTAATGTGTTGAATAGGAAAGTTCAATATATGGAAACAACAGGCCTAATCTTTTTACAAATCAATTCCAACTTTTGATATGTTGTGCATTTTGATATTCTCTCATCACCTTTCAAGAAAATTTTAATCATAACGTCCAAAGCTGAAAGAATGTTCAAAGAGTAGAATTTCTTCCATATACTCCCAATGCCCAAGTTTCAGTCCAATTTGGGGGTAAAGCAATAACTGGAGCAAATACCCGGATGTGCGACCGTGAGAATAGTGTCATTACGATGGCAGAGTGAACTGAATTTAAGCAATTGCGCAGTTTGTTTTCACAGTGATTCGGGGATTCCATGGGCTTCCACTTTGTTTTCACCGCGATGGCGACGGCTATAGTCGGGAGCGGACATCCGGGACAGTCAACAAAAAAGCGCTGCATACGGCATGGCAACAAAGTGCGTAATTCGATGCGCCCTGCACGCATAGGTTCATACGCTGTGCAGTGAACTTAAATACGCCAATTTGCGCAGTTGGTTTTCACCGCGATTCGGGGATGGGCTTCACCTTTGTGTTCATCGCGATTTCTGACGTCAGCCCGCTCCGACTATGATCACGAATGGCAACGCAGTATGAGCCTGTAGCACTCGTGCATATCCCATTGACATGATTGAGTGACACACAAGTACAGTCATGACAGGAGCCAAAAAACAGTTTACAATTGAACATGGTCTGCACCCACCCCCCCATCACCGGGTTCTGCACACTGGCCTTGGAAATTCATGTTTGTTACAGAAGTTGCCGCATTAGCTTGGGTTTGCAGCAATTGAAATAGGCCTAAACATCAAAATTAAACACATTGAGTCGAGGAAATGGTTTCTTCGATCCCTGCTTCAACAATTACACTGCTCACTGTTCACGAATACGGGTGGGCTCTTTAAAGGTTTGACTCGAGATTTTTGAATATTTCTCCACTTGTTCATGTAGTAATTAAAAATAATCAACTAGAACTAAAGATAGTACTCTAAAATGCACAATTCAAAGTTTGAGAGGAATCGGATTGTCGTCTTGATGCAGTTAAAGTAAACATTTGTGAGGATAACAGAGCATAGAATTGTGTATAACAAAATTGCCAGATCCGAAATTTTATAACAAAGTTGCTATTTTCCATATGGATGGACTTTGATTTGAGGATTAAGCATTTCTCACAGTGTTCGTATATGGACCAGCATGTGTGTCATGCAAAAAACATGATTTCTTTGAAAAAAAATGGAGAAAAAAAACCCCCCCCCTCGGGGAAATCGGAGTCGGCCTTATGCGTTGTGGAGAGAGAGAGAGAGATCAGGAGACACCGCTAACTCCGCCACAGATCTTCGTGATAAAAGCGTATGATCGCATATCGTGATGTACTTGACCTACATGTAGGCCAAGCTCGCCTCTCGGGTCACTGATTGCTAGACATCGATGCGTTGTTGCGTGACGCGGCTACAAATACAAGCTCCCACCGCCGTAAATAAGCTTGATCACAAAATTTTGTGGTGACTGTAGTAACTTTAATATTATTATTTAATTGTGGACACCCAAGCCATGACAAAATGGGACCTCGATCAACAGATGTTTATCTGTGTCTGCCGATGTGAGTCAGCGGATCCTTAGTCGCAACGCTATGCGGATATACGCTCACAGAATTAAAATGGAATGGCGGCTACCATAGCAAAACACAGTTTGCAGGAAAGGAGGAAACTTTTTGGGCCAATAATTGGGGTACTCAGGTCCTGGCGACAAAATGCGATATTCAACAACCGAAAGAGGAGTTCTGTCACTTCGTAGGCCTATGGGCGCGATGTGTAGGCGTTTGCAAAAACGGCAATAATACATACTAGCAAGGGTTTCTCGATCAAGGCGTTACTATCAGGGGGACGGAGCTGTAGTGGGATGCAAACAAGATGGATTGACCCGGTAGCCAATCGTGAACTTGACACTGACCGTTGACCTACATGTAGGTCAAAACTAGCGACGTATACCTGAACACTTAGTCGCCATTCCCTGTTTTATTAGGTTGTAATACGCTTGTGTTTCTTTGTACAGGGACATAGGCTACACGTGTAGTGAGCGTGTGTGTTTCATGTCCTGAAATTTAATTGATTTTCTCATGTTGAGATTTAATGATTTAATAACAACTTGAAAATCACGTCACTCATGTACAAAATTGCAACTCGCATCTTCGCGTTTTGCAAACTGGGCGTGTGTTATGTCATGCAAATGCATTTACATGTCAATGTACACACAGGACAATTGGGAAAGAATTATTGTGCCACCATACTATGATTCGCAGCCTGAAAGGAAATAAACTGCATTGTTGAAGATGTGGTGCAGAATTCTGAATTATCCCGGACCGTTGTGTGTGAAACAATAAAAATGATCGGCATGGATGAAAATTTGTCTGAGGTTAGTCATGTTAGCAAAAGGAACTTCTACTCGTAAAACGAAAGCGTCAGCGAGAGCGCGCCATAACGAAAACGTCATTCCGTAAAGAATGCGTCTGATTTGCGAGTCTATTTAGGGGTGCATTGCGAACTATCTTCAGGTTGCGAACATCAAATTTACATAAAATGACAAATGGGAGACATTAATTCCCATGGTATTCTGCGAGAATCCCTGGAGATCGATTCTGCGATTTCATCGTAAAATTTGCATCCTTGGTCGACCCACCAGCCTATAATACAGATCAGGTCCGGGAGTGGGGGGGGGGGGGGGGGCTGGAAGCAATGGGCTGGAAGCAATCATACTGGAGAAGGGAAGTTAGTGTTCAAAATTCATGCCATAACCATCACAGGGTCCAAAATCTAAGCCTAGGCATAGGCGAAAAAAAAACAAATTTAAATTATAGGATGAATGTCAAAGGTATGCATTGTTTTCAACACGCCCCTGCCTACTGTGCAATACTAGAGGTTAGAATTGCAGTTCCCCAAATGCCTCAGAAATTATACAAAAAGTGGTACAGAACAAACTTACCATTCAAAACGGTTTTCATGTTATCAACATTTTTACCGACTCTTCATTGAGGGAACTGGTCACTTTCAGATACCAACAATGTTTGGCTCTGTTGCCGTCGGTGACACCTCTCGTTTATTTCAGGCTTGAATTACAATCTTAGGTACATGTAACTTCAAAAATTTACATGCACAATGAAAAGTTACATGACGGCAATGTAAAATGGGATTGGTGCTATGCTAACCTTTATTCATTATCAGACTCTGGTACGCCTAAAGGTATTGGGACAGTTGGCTCTCAAAGTTTTATCATTTCAGCATTAAATGACTTTCGATGAAATAAAGCTCTAAAATTGCATAGTTTAGAAGTCACAAAGTTAAATTTACATGCCACACGTGCACGCACAATACAAAAGTTAAATGCACAGAGAGAAAGTCATGCACATGTGCATGTGTGCACCGGGTAATTTGAAGCTGGTTAGTGTGTGGCTTAATAAACATTTTGGTTGAGTAACAGTTCATGTAGCTCACTGTGTATCTATATGTCTGGATTGTATACAGGTGGGAGTAGACTGAGTGCTCATTTTCCAGATAAGCAAATCTGATGTAACAGCAGTGGATTACGTTACCGTATCATGATAGTGTGCTGAAGTTAAGCAGAAATCCAGGGGCAACCTCACTGGAAGGTGATTTAGGAGTGAAGAATTTGACAGGTAATCTGACCGAAATAAGTGAAGGTAGGTCTTGTATTTTTACACAACTTCATTTTGTCATACATGTACCATTAATGCTATTGCCTGCCAAACGCAACCCCCACTGCAGTTTTGCACCCCGAGCATTCACCAGTTGTGCAGGAATTGTACATGCATACCAAGGCACAGAATATGGTCCACAATGATAAAAACAATCAATTCCAAATCATAAATGAATTACAATTTGGGGCATGACTTTGCGGCATGATATTCGTAATAAATAGTTTTACTAATCTTATTAAAACAGAATAAAAATTTCCAGTATAAAATTCAAGGATTTTACAAAATTTCATGGGTTGAAGTGGGAAAATGATGACGTCGATTGGGTTCGCCCACCGTCAACTCTATGTTGTCATGAACAGTGGCGGTACCAGGGTAAAATCATTGGAGGGCAAAACATCAACAATTTTTGATCCCCCCCCCCCCCCAGTTTGTTCCCCCTCCGCCGTTTGTCCCCCTCCCACGGTGGAAAGGGAAAATGAAGATTTTGGAAAAAATTAGGGGCTAAAAATAACCAAAAATTTAGGCAAAAAAAAAATCGGCGATGGGACCAAAGATCACCAAAGTTTGGCCAAAAAAATCAGCGATTTGGGGCCAAAATTGTTTTTAAAATTTCTTCAATTTTGCCCAAATTCGGGCTGAAAATGGTTGAAATACCCCAAAAAAAAAATCACTTTGCCATCCTTTTTCCCCCACAGAAAATGTCTGGTGCCGATTTGAAATTGGCATTATTATTAGATTTGCATGAGCCAACAGTGTTACACTGACTCTACTTCATATCATTGGTACATAGTGGTGTAGCCATTGAGCATATTCGTAGGTTACCAATTCAAGAAAAAAATTTTCAACATCATGTACATTTTTGTTTGTTCATTTCAGCAACTATGTGAGCGAAATTGTAGTACGCATGAAAACTGACAAGTGGCTACACTGTCCTTCTCAACTTTGACAGACAGGCCTTGATTGTTTTGGATATCCCCAAGTGGAATACCTATACCCGAAGAGCTTTGTAGCACAAGGGTCAAACTGCCCCCTTCAGTGTTTTGCGCAAGAGATGTTCTTCATCATCACAAATGTGTGCACGGTTTGAGACGGTCCCATACAATCGCAAAATATGTGCAAAATAACACGTTCGCCTTGCAGTATTTAGCCCTATCTGTCCGGGGTAATTGAATTTGAAAAGCATCAAGTTGCCTCAGACTATTTATTCTAATGACTCTCGGGACGTCAAGAACTATTTTATTTTACCTGCAAAGTGTCTCCGGCCGTCTTCCGTAACACCCCCATTGCTTGCTTCTGATTGAACTTTCGGACCGCTTTTCCCAGCAGAAGACTTTGAAAAAAAACCAATTGCTTGATGTTGATTTTGAGCCGTCCACGCACGTAAACACGATTTACTGTCGCCATCTTGTACTCCCACGCCACATTCTACTGAAGTCACACCAGGGTTTCCCATGATTGTCGACTTAAGTTGGGCCCTCCCTGCGATTATAGCAGATGGTCAAGCGTCAAAATTTGCACCACCCCTTCGTACATTATGGTCATTGCTTGTGATCGACGTCAGGGAGGTTTCCTGGCAGAAGACGTCGAAATCAGTGCATTCTGATTGACTTTCGGCCCGTGTTCCCGGCAAGAAACCAATGATTTATGCCATGCGCCCGTCGTAGTAAATGATTTTTCTGGAAGTTACTCCTCTCGGGAAAAACGTCCGAAGCATTGAAAACAAGCAAAACCAAGACTCTAATGACCTCTCGGAGTCAGCTAGAGACAACTTATTGTGTTGTTCCTTTTGACTATCGGCCGTTTTAGGCTGAGTACTTTAGTAGTTGGGACACTTTATAGTTGTGAGAATATACAGTGCAAAATGTATTTTAAAAAAAAGAAACCCTTTTAGTCATGCATTACAGTGTCGCACAACACAGAGTGCTCATTTCACATGCTCTGACAACATGAGTACAGTGTCCGATTTAGGAGGGAAATTAAGGTTACATGCACAAGGATACATTTCCTTGAAAAAAAGGCTGAATTGCACAACATTTTACATGCACAGCTAAATTTACATGCACAGGGACCCAATGTGTACAGGCATTTGTGTATATAAAACCCGTCTAAATCGAACACTGCAGAGTATTGCAAATTTGTAATATTTTTAAAGGGGGCATTGCATGATCCACAACATCGCCTCCATCTTACCTAAAAGAAATTTATTTAGATTTTTATATCATCTGAACCATAACATTAACAAATATTGAGTGGACTGGAGACGGAGCCTACTATTTCCCGAGATCCGAAGGTCGAGGGAAAATAGCTGGCCACGTTCTCCAGTCACCGAGGGGACGTATTTTACACCATTTCACGAATATAGAGCCAGTCAATATTGTTTTATATAACATATAAAAATATTGTTCTGTATTTGAAAAAGTGCCAAAGTCTTCGTCGAAAATCAGTGCCACCGCCCAACTCAAAGCTAGTCAAGATACCAAAGGCAGGAAAAAAGTTCCATTACAAACTTGAAATATTTCCCATGAGGGGAAGGGAAATAGTAGCTTTTTTGGGAACTTTTTCACTCCTTGAAATTTGGGAAAAATAGTCTCAAATATTTTGTCACGCAGCGTACAGTATCCCAATCAAATGAAGAACTATTTTTAGTGTGTTATATAATAAATTTAGTAATCCATCTGTATCTAATCTAGTGCAAAATTCGGTTCAAGATCTGTAAAAAAAAAAAAAAAAAAATGAAAGTTTGGATTCTGTCCGTAAACGGACAGAAATTATACCACCGTCGGCCTATGGGAGCGTGGGGAAACAAGCATTTCTCATAAAAAAAAGCAGCAAAAGAAATTCCTTGGAGAAAAACACTTGTCACTTTTCCGGTAACGGAATTACGCAGAAATCGGAAGCCAAATTTGGTCATGTCTGATCCCCGTAAAACAAGATTAAGGTGGTGGGAAATTACCCCTTGCGGCTAAAAATAAATATTACAAATTTAAAGTGAGGGGGAAAAAAATACCTTTCTAGTGCTTTTTGTTTGGAGGTGCAATAGAGCTCTCGTTCAAAAGTTATGGTTGAAATTTACTTAGCAAAGGAAATTTCTCATGAGGTTCGATATTTTATATTTTTCGAGCGGCGATATTTAATTTGTTATCATTTAAAAACTTGTATCTCAAAGTAAATGAGCTTGATCTCATTTCCACTATTATTGGTGAAATTCAAGCACTTATTTTTTATTGATAATAAAAGTTTAAAAAGCGCATTTTGAAATATCTTAAATGCTTAAAAACAGTGTTTACTAGACTATCTCAAAGCAAATTTTAACAACATGTCGCCGTTGTGTCCAGGATTTTCAAAATTATTGATTTTTATTGTTTTTAACTTTTATGTAAAAAAACATGTAATTGGACTATGCATTGAACCAGGATAATTCCACTAGCCCCCATGGACTGATTTAAGGGGGGGGGGGGGGGTGGAATTTGGGGAGGGGGTGTTAAGGGGGGGGGGGGGGGGGTCATTGGTCGAGAAGGAAAGGAAGAAAAATAATTATTTTTGCCAAAAAGTTCCCAAGATCCCCTAAATAAGTCCCATGGGGGCTAGTGGACAGATTTTGGTTCCATGCATAGTCCAATTGTATGTTTTATTTTACTTTGCAGGGCTGACTTTTAAAAATTAGTTTGGTGCTCGGTTAATAAAATTAAAAAGAAATCAGTCTAAGAAAAGGGGGAAGAGCTTCGAGCTATCATGTGCATTAACCACTGATTTACAGGGATAGAGCGAATCTCAAGGTGAGCTTTAAATCACTCTCCACACTGTTAAAAATAAATCTGTAAAAAACAGGGATTTTGACTGGCACGCTGGGACTCAACAACGTTGCAGAACGTAAAGAATAACGGGCCGTTGTAAAACCACGATAACCATGCAGGGAACGTAAAAACGGTTTGTATTTTTGTAAAATTCAGCTTTAACGTATTGTTGGTTTTGACTTCTTTAAACAATTATACAAGAATTAAAACGACTATTACAATCCTCTGACCAAAATTTTCACGTTGTAGCTGATGGATACTACAAACGTGATTTACGTTACAACGTGGTTGTAAAAAGTAATATTTTAGGCAAAACAATTTTGAGAAACAGGCCCAATAAGGGAAAAACGAGAAAAGAAATAAAAATGTAAACCAGTTTATAGACTTGTTGTGATTATGTAACTGTACAACCATTGGAAATGTCACCAAGGAATTAATCATCATATGAGTAAACTTGATACAATGTACATGTACCTTACATAGATTCGACCGGCCTTCTTAAGATTACAAGTTCCTTAAACCTTATCCCTCAAACTCACATGACTTTATGATAGCAGGATGATTAAAATAAATATATATGTGTACTACTTTTTTGCAAATTAAACTAAATATGACAAAAAGAATGAATTTAGTTCTACAAGAGTTAAACAAAAACAAAAATTTAAAAATGATAGGGGAAAATAAGATTTTGATTATTATTTTTATGACGTTACTTATACGACGTTATTTACACATTTTATAGGGTTGTTATTTATCTTTTTTAAAATTTAAAACGGTTTTCAAGTTTCAATTCTACATTAAAACAAGTAAGTTACAAAAGAAGTAATATAAAAAAAATATAGTGAATGGCAGGCGTATAAAAATAGTTTTTTCAACCTGTGTTTGTTGTAGTATTATTTCTAGCCAATGTTTATTTACATTTTTTCTGCTTCCAATGTGATTTATGTTAGGTGGATAGGTAATAAAGCGTGAAGATATTGAATAATTGGGGTTTTTTAACGTAATTTAAAAAGGTTAAAGTCTGGTTAAAATTAGGAACATTTTTGTTAACAGTGACACAGTGCTTAAGGAGAGCGTAGGAGACTTGCTCTCACTCCCCTAAAGTAAGTCCCTGCTTTTATCCCATCTCTCCAAGGTAAATCGTTTTTAAGAAATCCTGGATACAACAATGACATATCGTAATAATTCACTTTTGAGATATTAGATTAGCTAGAAACACCGTTTTAAGTGTTATTTCTTTGAGAAAACTTGTGAATTTGTACAAATAATGTGAAAATAGAGGATCAAAAGCTCATTTAACTTTTGAGATATGGTTTTTAAATGAAAAAAAAATAAAATATCGCAGCTTAAGAAAAAAAATACATAAGAAATGTCATAGGAAATTTCCATTTGCGGACGTTACATTTTCGACGCACTTTTGAACGGAGAACTACGTGCATGTCAAAACAAAAAGAAATTGATAGAAAGGTATTATTTTCATGAACTTTAATTTGTAATATTTTTTAGCCCTCCAAAGGGGGAATTTCCCTTAATAGCAGAAACCGATCAACAAAGATTGTGATCTAAATACCTGATAACGAAAAGAATAGAGAGGGAAAAGGTTGATTTTGTAATGAACTTGGGTCATTTCAATTATTAAGCATACAAAATTCTATAAGTAAAAATGATCTTTCAGAAAAACTAAGTTACAACAAATGGTTTTTGTGATGTTAAATATAGGATGTTGTGAATCCGAAAACAAGTAAATTTTGCAATTTACAATTTTTACCTTTAATATGTGGAATTGCCCATATGTATGGCTGAGGTTAATATGATTTGTTGACGTCAATGACACCAATCAATGCCTTGCCTTTGATTTTTTCACCTTACTATGCACTCCCCTGGGGTGGGCATGGTTCAGATGAAAAAATCAAATTGACACATCATGCAAGTGAGTTTTTTGGAATTTGCCACTATACAACAAAAATTAGATTCAGTTATTGTAAATTTAATTGAAATAGTGGAGCCAATTTCAAACCAGTTTTTGGAATTTGAATAAAATTGAATTTCATTGTAAAAAATTACTATCTTTTTTGGCCCACCTGTCTTTTTGATTTCTTAAGGTCTAAGGATGCGTCTACAGAGTAATCAATCTCAGAAGAACCTCTACCTTTCCCTCCAGGTGGGGCCATTTTGAGTATGAATTCAACTGTCGCCATACCAATCTTATGTGAAGAACTTCTTCCATCCATAACCCCGGATGGGAAAAGTAGTGCAAGTTTAATTATAAGTATACCCCAAAGGAAAGGTTCCAGTGAGGTGAAGAAATTTCTTCAAGGTTAAGGGTTCTTGTGAGATAGGCAAAAATAAAATATATAAATGATTGTTAAAGAACCCTTTGAATGGTCTTTGTGTCAGTCTTAAAGAACTCTAGGAAAGGGTTCTGTTACATCTTAGAACCCTTAAGGTTCTCCGAAGAGGACAAAATTCAAGAACCATTATTGGTTCCTTTGAGAACCCTTTTAAATGGTTTCTTTATCAGAATAGTTCTTTAAAGACCTTATGAGAGGGTCTTTATCCTTTTAGATACCCTAAAAGGTGTCTCCTGAGAGCGACAAAAATTTAAGGAACCATTATTGGTTTTTATATAACCATTAATGGTCTTAAAGAACCCTTTTTAAATGGTTCTTTAAAAAGGTTTTACATAGAACCTTTAAAGGCTTCTCCTGAGAGGACAAGATGAAAAACCATATAGGGTTCCATTTAGCCCGTATTGCTAAGAGCTGCATGAAAGAAAGCTCTTTGTCCGTAAGTCACTGTTTTTACACGTTTTGCGCTTGTAGAGGGATTGCATTTATTGGAACGCAAAGGTGGGAGAGGTTTCTTAACTGTACATGATCGTCAGAGATATATTTTGGGGTCACGATTGTTCAGAGAATATATTGAGAATCATGAGTTGTAAATAACAGTTGTTTGAGAGGGTAACCAATGTAAATCTTTGCAAAAATAGGAGTTATGTGTTCGTGTTTCTTGGTTAAATGTGACGAGGCGAGCAGCGGCATTCTGGATGCGTTGGAGTTTTTCAATCTGATATCAGGAAAGACAGTATAGATGCATTGACCGAGTCCAAGTCTCGAATTTATGAAAGCTGCACAAGTTTCTCAGGGCCTGACACACACACATACATACAGACAACATACATAATACATACATCATAACATACATACATTACATAATAAACATAATACATACATACATACATTACATACATACATACACACATACATACATATATACATAAATACATTGCCAAAGGGGCCAATGTCAAGTTTTGAACAAGTTCTTAAACGTTTCAACTAATTTCCCCCACTTGATGAGTCCAATCACCGTCATGTTAATGTGTACCCTAAGTAGTCGTAAGACCTATCTACGATGTATTTTTTCACCCGGGTTACCTGTAGGTGTAAGTCTGGTAGGCTGACCACGGCTTGCTACCAATGGTTCCAAAACGACGCTCATACAACAAAGCCGATTTCTGAGCCTTGATATCTAGTCTGCCCAGTTACAAAATGTTTTTTCAACTTTTTCGCCCCTTTCGATAATTTGTTGGGGTTCACGCGTACACGGGCGGCGGGCCGGCGAATATCGTCAAAGTAAGCTTTTGAACGGGGGAATTGGTAAGTGGAAACTCATCAAATGGTTCTTGAATCCATTTCTTAAAAATGCGTCTATTCATAGTGCAAATGCAAAAAAAAATAGACCACGGACTATCTTGTATTATGCCACGTTCACGCGTGTTTGATGGTGGGCTTGGTCGATCCAGTCTTTGCATTGAACGGCCCGACGACGGAACAAAATGGTGTTGTTTTTTGTTGTTAATTGTAAATATCTTAAAAAAATTTTTGTTTATGTTGCGGATTAAAACGTAGGGCATGCCGACATCAGTAAGAGCACGTTTATGGCACGCTCCACGTATCAAAACTCATGGCCGAGTTTAGTTTTCCCTCGCATGTCGGGTTTCATGCGCTTGTATATCGAGTTTACCCGCTATATGTCGAGTTTACAGCCGCTGCCTATCCAGTTGAACTATATGTGGTCGAGTTTCGAAATCATGTCCAGAATAAATCTGCGAGGTTTTAAAAACTGGAATTGAATTTTTTTCAACATGTGCAAACTGGGACATGATTTTTTCTTCAACATGAGCAACTAGACATGATTTTTTTCTCAACATGCGCAAAATCGAGTTTGATCATATGGCGAGTGTGCAGCGTTATATGGCGAGTGTTTTACAAGCGCTATCTGTCCAGTTGGCCCTCGATACATCGAGTTTTGCTCTCTATTATGTGTGAGTTTGACATAAACATGTCCAAGTTTTCCTCAGTCAGAAAAAAATCATGTCGAGTTTTCCATTGGTGCAGAAAAAATCTCGACATGATTTTGAAACGCGGCATGATTTTTTTCTGGACATGAGGAAAAACTGGAATGATTATGTCACAAAACTCACCAATTAGAGAGCAAAACTCGAGGTGTGTTTTGTATCGAGGGCAACTGGACAGGAGATACGCTGTAAACTCGACATATAACGCTGCACCATCGACATATGGGGAGGAAAGGAAAGGGAAGAGGGAAAACTCGATACACAGCGCCGCGTGACGTGAGTTGAACTCGACATGCGCGGGGGAAGAAAAGGAAAAGGAAAAACTCGCCTGATTTGATACGTGAGCGTTGCATACACGTTGCATGACAGATTTGTTTGTGCCTCCTCAATACTACCAAACGCAAAATCAATATATAGAATGAATAATTTGCACTTCAGACGAAAGTCTTCCAGAGTTTGTTTCTGGCAAAATAAAGCGTTGTTCATTTAACCCACTGGTCTTGGCCGTGCCCCCTTTTGTTTGAACCATCAGGTTTCATCAACTAACCAGGGGAACTATGCGTTCCCTTGAGCAAAAATCCTGTAAACTTTGGTAACATAACACCTGGTTAAAGAAATTTGGACGCCAATATCAATTTGTTCCAAATCACGCCCCTTTTTTGGAATTAGTATGATTTTTGATTTCTTCCAGTCTTGTGGTATGGTTTGGTTTATGAAACATGTATTGAAAATAGATAATAAATATGGTAAAGTGTAACCGTTTAAATGCCCTGCGTAAATCTTCATATCGAACAACCATCTTCCCAGCGCTTTTACGTGCTGATAAACCTTTAACATTTACGAGTCCTCTTTCTGTAAAGGGAATAAGATGATGTCACACAATCGGACAGTGGCAGATATTTAGCTGCCACGGTTGTCATCAAATAAATGTTCAATTTGAACTCTGCTTTTTTGATTTCCTGGTTTGAAGTGATTTTATACATACATACATAACACCCATACATACACACCCGTACCTACACCATACATACATTCTGGCGACACATACATACATACCTAACATCCTACAGTCATACATACCTCACATCCATACCATACATACATACAGATCCTACATCATTACATACATACTACATCATACATCATACATACAGTGCATACATACATACATTTATTTGCGCTTATCCATTCAGCTCTAAGCCAGAACCAATAATGAAATAACAATAAATATAATAAGATCATAGGAAGAAACAGATAACCATTTTCAAACAGATGAGTCCTTTAATATTTCTTAAAAATGGCCAGTGTTTGTGCTTCCCTGATTTTAAGTGGAAATATTGTTCCAAAAACGCGACCAAGAAATGAATGCATTATCGACGACGGTGTTATGGTGAAATGTAATATCCAGTCACGTGGTGGTGTCAGCAGCAGAACGACTTTGTCGTACAGAATTGTATTTATGAATGTCCAGTTGAAGCTTGCAAAAGGCCGTAATACACTAATAATGATGGTTAGTATTTTTGAAGTTTGACGCGCTCTTTGACAGGCAACCAGTGAAGGTCACTAATATAAGGAGTGATGTTGTGTTCACACTTTGATGCCATAGATGAGACAACAGCTTTATTTTGATTACGTTGCCACTTTGGTGAAATTACTATTTGTGGTGCCAGCAGGAGAGAGTTACCGTAGTCAAGGCGAGATAATATCAAAGCACGGATGATATGGTGGCAAGAATCCTTACAAGATAACCAGTCGCGTGCGCACGGGGGGGGGGGGGGGGGGGGGCGGTGGGGGGGAGGGGGGGGGGGGGGGTGGGGGGGGGGGGGGGTGGGGCGGTGGGGTGGGGGGGGGGGGGGGGGGGGGGGGGGCATGGGGGCTTTCCCCCCAATTTTGTTTTTCTTTTGCCCCCCCCTAGTTTGGCCCCCCTGCCGAAAAAAATAGGGGATTTTTGGCAAAATTTCGCGATTTGGGGCCAATCCGCAATTTTAGGAAAAATCAGCGATAGGGCCAAAATTGTTAAGAATCTCAATATTTTGATACTTATCTTCCCCCAGAATTTCACTTCTCGCCCCCAAATTTCAATTTGCCCCCCTGTTTGCCCCCCCCACCAGAAAAAGAGGTCTGGCGCCGCACTGAAGTATAACCCTGACCCGGCAATATTGCGAAGTAGTGGCAATTTAGTTTAATCTTTTTGGGGGGCCCCCCCCCCAAAACAGTCCAGATACATGGTCATTCTGGATAAATGTGAGTCCCATGTTAACAACCGATATTTCGAACAGAAACAGCAGGTTTCTTTCAGTGCCACCAATATTGAAGAACAAGAGAAGATGATAACATTTCATATTGGTGAGGAGATCCATGGGCAATAAACTCAGTTTTGTCCATGTTCAATTTTCGTTGTTCAATTTCATCCATTACTCACTCATTCCGTATGGCAGTTTTTGGGGGGGGGGGGGGTAACGTCCACGTGCCCGAATCAAAGGTGTCTGTTGAATTGAATTTGAAATAATCATTAAGTTTGGCCAACTAACAAACCATTTTAGTGCTAAATATTTTTGTCTGTGTCATTTTTTTGTAGAATTTCTAGGTTTTGGGGAAAATGTGCAATTCTAACGTCTAGTAAAATTCAAAGAGGTGTGGGCATATTAAAAACATGCAAATCTGATGCTCTGTACTAAAAAACAAAATCACAGCTTTCATCTATGACTTTCATTTTTGTTGACGTGGTACAGTCCTAATCTTTTGTACACAACTTAACACAGTCTATGGGGAGTTTTTCTTCGTGTGATTCGACTGAGCTCTGCAAGATTTGCTAACAAAAACCCGCCCAAATTTGAAACTAGAGTTTTTTTATTTGATTGTTGAAATTTGCCTTTTGAAAACGGCAGGTAATGTAAAAGATTCTTTTTTTACCTGTTTGCCATTTAGTTTCTGCGAGTATAGTACTGCAGGATCAGCTATTTAAGGAGAGAGGTATCGGGACTGGAAAAATAACATCAATCTGCAAATCGACTGCAAAGCTTGTGGAATCAAGAAATAAGGTGATGACAAAATTAAAAAATAAGTGATGACAAAAGTTAAAAATAATTGATGACAAATAAAAGTAGTTGTAATTTGCATACGAAGCCATTTTCCAAATTCTCTGCCATCTCAAAGACAGAACACTTGGGAACGGCCAAATTAGCTTTAACACTTAAGTGACCAAGGGGGGGGTGGTGGTTTCCTATGGACCCTCCAAATTTGTTTTCGCGCTGGTCCGCTTTGCGCGTGGGATTTTGCGCCAATTTGTTTTTGTAAAATTGTTCTGACTTTAAATGCGCTTCTTTCATACCACAATAATTAAACGGCCAAGTCCGTTAATGAGTTAATTAGGGTCCCATGGACCCCCCCCCCCTTGGGCCCTGACGGAAGTCTCTGGAATTTTATAAAAATCAAAGAAACCACCCATTTTTTTTTTTTTGCTGATTTTGTTCACCATACATATACGTAAACAATTATTAGTAACAGTAAAAAATAATTAACCCTTTATATGCTGACAACACTCCAATTTCATTGTGGACGTTGCTAAACCTTAACTGTACAAAGTCTAGGGAAAATGACGTGTATTTTGCAACCCCCGTAAACACAAGTCACAGGATTCCCTACAACTGCAAGTTTGTGTTAAATATATGTTATTTGGGTCTGCTAGAGTAGATTCAACATAAATTAAGTTTTCAAAAAGTTTGATTTAAACGCAAGCTCATTTGAAGTTCTTTTCTGCCCATTTTTCGCGTGTTTTGAAAACAATGTTTTGCCCCTATTTGCACCCCATTATAATCAAACTTTTCATTTTTTCATTGCTGATTTGGGGTTGTCTTATACTCACCACATGTGGTATAAATTTCGTCGAAAAATTCCCCCGGTAAAGTGTTTTCCTTGGGGGGGGGGGGGGGGTCCCCCATGGACCCCCCCCCCCCCCCCCCCCCTTGGGCACCAACGGGAGTAAACCCCTTGGGTCACAACATTAAGTGTTAATTTTTTTTCTTGGTCACTAAGGCTTTCAACAGACCCTGTTCCCAACTTCAAGTTTGTAATCAAAGTTCGCATCTCTTATGAAAGCCCCTAACCTTAGGAAGAGAATTGTGGTGGTCAATCTAAATATTCTAGATCAAGAGTTCAATAATTATCACAAAACCTTGTAAAAGAATATTAAATGGAAGTTTTCCATACGCTGCCATTTTCCCTCCCAAGATGGCCGACATATCAAGAGGCCAAGATCCATAGATCTCTCACTATAACAGCTCTAGGCCTCATGATGAACGATTTAGGTGTCAAAGTGTGGGTATTTTCTTTCTGGTACGGATTTCAACAAATCTATTCCAAACTTCAGA
>JAMKCH010082609.1:0-47585 GCA_023653785.1 Ophioderma brevispina | reverse complement strand
TGATTCCCATGGTTAAAATGTGTGGAGCCAAGATATTTTTTTTCTGTGTAGGATTTCTCCTGTCAGTAAAAACTTTTGTTTCAGGCAAGTTTGCTTCACAAGTCATCTCTTTGGAGTCACCGAGGAGGTGGAACAAGGGTGAAATAAATGAAAAAAGCTCAAGTTTGAAGCAAATCAAGGTGGATTTTTTCATGATGGCAATTAATAACATCTTTAAAGTTTATTTCTATTTAAAAAATTTTTTAAAAAGATCTATTTTCATAAAGACATTAATGGTTCTAAAGAAAGCATTGCATGTCTTAGAAAACCAGCACGGTGAGAAAAAAACTAAAAATATAAGAATTTGACACAATATGACAAATTCCTTGAAAAAGGCAAAATCCTACCTAATAATTCACTTGATATCCTCAAGAATATAAATAGTCCTAAATTCCAAATCACTATCTAAAATTTGTTTGGTACACTGTAAAAATGTGTGGTGGCTTTCAGTGAGGCCTATGGGACAGGTTTTAGGATATATGTAAAGGTCATGACCCTTCTCTTGGGGTTTCTTTACAGCTGCTTGTGGATTCCCCATTAAGTCTGGACACAGGGTTGACCTGTCAATGCAAATTACACAGCAATTAGAGTCAGGAAAGAGTTAAGAAAGTGTTCAGTTTGTTTTAAGACTTGACCTCGCTATTCCCACAGCAAGAGAGTAGTGGAGTTAAGAAATAGTCCATTTAGTCCTCCAGTTTTTAAAAGATTTTGGCCAAATTCTTAAATAACCAAGTTTCCTAGGATTCCAATAGTTTGTACTATATGAAAATATGATAAAATATTACAAGTAAGTAGCTCTGTCAAATGTGTTCCACTTTTGTTTCGATTCTGCCCCTCGAAGAACAGGAGGCGAGCACCCTGCATCGTTGGGGTCATTGAATGGCGTGGGGTATAATGGTGTTTAGTATTTTACAATATCTTAAATTAAGTTTGTTTCCAATAGCCTTTCAATAGGGAAGAATGTTTACCTTATAGCAAAATGACTAAAAAAATATTTAAAATTCAAACAATGTGAAAATCCCTTAAAATCCAAAATTTAGTATAAATAAGATAATTTATTCAATGTGGCAACACATTTTGAAAAAATTCATGTGACCAGGTTGAAATTTAGGAATCCTCTACGATACAGGGAAAGGGTTCGAAACACTGGAATTTGCGTTATTTCACATTTTCCCAGGATGGTAAACAGGCTGGCAACCCAAAAGGACGGACTCACTTGTGCAAACAACCAGAAATACAAAAATCCTTTCAAAAAACTGCCTGGGGGGTTTTATCTGGTACTCCATGACGGTATCTACTATCTTGTTGTGGATATTTGCCCACTGGGTAATTTATCAAATTGCGACTTGGGCTAAAAGTCGGGAAGAAAGAAAATGTTGGGAGAAAAGAAAAAGTAGGGAAGAAAAGTGACCTTAAAGGAAAACTATCATTTTTCCACTGTTTCACAATGATAAGTTTGATAAAACTTTGGTCACAGATGATTGATTGCTTAGGGAATCTGTCCTTGGCCAAAATGATAGGAAAGAGGTTCATCATGATGAAAAATTATTAAAAAAAAAGATTGATGCGGAAACACATCAATCCTTTGCGGGGAGGGGGGACGTGAAACGAATATATTTTTATGGAGCCTTATGTGGGCAGTTGGGGTGCAATTTTATGTGGTCAAGGCTTGAAGCGTTGAACAAACAAGTGATATAACGGGAAAGAGTATTTTAACTTTGCATTATAGCTCTATGTGTACTTAATTAGGACAGTACAGGGTGTCTTTAGCTCTGCATCATCCGTCAGTGAAAAGGTTGTATTGTAGCAGGTGAGTGAAAAGGTTCCCTTTTTACATAGGTCAGTATTTGTTTGTGAAATTAGTGTCTGCTTCTGCGATGAAAACTTGTAGTGGTCATGAGTGGCTCCCCAGGGCCCAATTTCGTTTTGAATGCATGGTTTAGTTCCAAATGTAATGATATTACTGTAGAGATTTATACCTGTTTGTAGAAGTTGATTACCAGTTGGGATTGTAGAATTTCAACAAAGACAAACCAAGCTGATGATACTTTAGTCAGAACATGATTATTTTGAAATTCACCACACCTGCCATTGTCTAGGCTTTCAACACTACATAAACGGTACTCCAAGTTTTTATGCTAAGAATTTGCTGTTAAAACAAAAGATTTTAAAGTGGGACAAATTGATTGCAAGTTATAAAAAAAGTATTTCAATGAATATTAACAACCTGTCAGGACTGATAAATAATAATAAAATAAAAAAACAATTGTATTAAACTCCTTATGATTATCAGTTATCCACAGGCAAGTAATAGGCAAGACAAATCAAATCAAATTGCAAAATTTCCAAAGCGAACATGCAAAGCAACATGCTTTTCTTGCCTGAAGTCACATACCTGTTGTTAATTAAGTAAAGGCTTGTGGTTTTCGATGTAGATAGAATCCTGACTTACCCAGAAGGTGTTTGATTTTGTTCATGTGAAGGGGCATGTTTTAGTCATTGTTGTCCTGAAATTTCAGCCTCTAAATCCATTTCTGCATGAGATAAAGAGAGAAACCCAAAATTTTAATTGGTTTAACCCGTTAAAATAAATAGCAAAGGTGTCTGTAGGCCTTTGCATATGCTTATTTTTCTGTATCAACAAAACACAAACTTATTTGTCATGAAACTGTGTTTGATTGCATGTGTGTGTCAGGCATTTGTGCCTCCAGTAGAGAAATTGGTTCATATATCAAAAAACATTCACCTTTAAATGGTATTGTGATACCCACGTAAAAGGCTTATCCAATAATCCCAAATTGAGACTGAAAATGTTATCAAATTGATCACTCAGCAAAATTACTAGATTTATATAATGAAAAAGAAAATGCCGAAGTATGTAATTGTAGAGAGTGCCCTATAAAGGACTTTTTTGTCGTATTTAATTTTGACTTTCCAAAAACAACCATACATTTTGAAAACATACAAAACGTGCACAACCCCAAAATTCACATGACAGGAAAAAAAAAACATTGACATCCCCTCCCCACAACAGAGTGGATAACAGATTGCCAGGGACAGGCTGGTAAACCGTGACAGTTTTAAAGAGCCAAAGTTTCTCTTGTACGGAAAACAGAAAATTTCATGGAATTGCGAATTTAGAACACATATTTGGAGAAATCTGATTGTCCTAAAAAAACCTGGGATTTTTCGAGTGTCTCCAATTTTTGACACAGATGGTTCAAATTTATCTAGCATTAATTTACTCTCAAAAATGTATTAAAATCCACTGAAATTCCACATGCAAGTCTTGTAAAATTTACCTTAGTAGAGCTCATTTCGACTGATCACAAATTAATGCAAATTCGACAACCTCTGGTGTTCCTATTTTTTGTTTCTAGGTTAAAAATATGTTAGTTGTGTTTTTAGTTCAAGGAAAATTGAAAGTGTTCCTAGAATCTCAAAATTAGGCTTTTAATAAGAGATTTAAACTGAATAGAAAACAGGAATCAGTGATTAGAAAATGGGAATTTGTCTTTAGCCAAGCGCTACCAATAAAAAATTAAAAAAAAATAAATGGAATAAAGTAATAACCAGATGACAGACAGATCAACGGGAAATTTTTCATAAAATGTTGACTCAATTTACTGCAATTTTATATTCAGTATTGAATTTAACCTTTCACAAGATGAAAAAAAAAACAACAAAAAAGCTTGATGAAAATCGGATAACTTGTTGAAATTTACATCTACATGTACAATTTCAAATAGGATAATAATAAAGGTTTTATGTTCAGGGTCATCTGAATCAACTTAAAACTTTTCTGAAAATTAGAGAATCTAAAAGAAATGCCGATGTCTTTAATAAATGTATCTCCATACTATGTTGTGGACAGTGTGAACTTGAAACTTTATTCATGAAATGTGGGGCATCAGTGGCTGGATCTAATATCCTGATACGTCAAGTACATGAATAGAAACGTTGTGGGGTACAACACTGGTTCAGCTTTTGTTCACAGTCATCATTAAAAACCGAGCAATGGTGAATTTGATTGTGTCCTGTATTAGATTGGCTCGTGAATTATCATGAAGCAATGTGCATATCCTGACCACGGATGTGATTGATGCACTGCAACTCTTTTAAGGCCCATCAACAGTAAAGAATGTATGTAATCTTCCAGAGACGTCCAAGGTAAAATGGTGTTACCGCTGAACAGATGTAAACTCTACCATGCTTTGATTGGATTTTCATGAAACTTGAACGTTGATACTCCAGGAAATTTTGCATCGATCAATAGAGCCGTTTGTAATTGTTATTAGACGGATTGCCATGGCAACGGCCGCAGCCAATCAGAAAAACAGTAGGCTAGTATAAAAAGTATAAAAGTTTTAAAAATGGTTCTATTGGTTGATTAAAAGATATACTCAAGATAATCTATGCAAAGTTTGGTACAATTCAAAGGTTGCATGAGAGTTGTATGTTCGCTGTAAACCCACATTTACAGTGGAAGTCCTATGGACGCTTGCATACATTCTTTACTGTGAGGGCCCCTTAAATGTGCTCAAGATTTTAAATTATTAATGTATTTAATTAAAGCTGCGTGAAGATTTTGAATTCATATGTGAGGAATTTATTTTGTCCATAGGCCTTATAGGACATAGCTGTTTTAAGGATAGTTGTAGACCTAATTAAATAAAATTGGAATGAGCCTTTGGGATGAGATGAGTTAAAGGGCAACAAGAGATTTCAAGTCATCCATATTTCGTGACTAAGTAGTGATTTCCTATAGACTAGACACTCAACATGCTCAAAAAATCAAAAAATAAAAAAAGTAAATAATTAAAATGAAAACAAAAGGTGATTTGTGTCTGCTTATATTTCAATAGAAAAACATAGGCTGAAGTTCGTATGTGATCCTATAGGAATTAGAAATTTCAGTTTTGGTACTAAAGAAAACAGTTCTCAGCTTAATCCTTTCAGATGGGGATATTTGATGGAAAGCTTTACAGCAGGCAGAAATCAGTAATTCGATTTTTAAGGGACAACCTGATATGTGAAATCAAGAGAAGGATTTCAGAGCTTCCCACAATGATGCTTCCCCATGGAGGTTTTTGCACAGCTACTGATGTGAATAGTTAGATATGAACATGGGTAAATGACCAGTTTTAGTTACGTTTAGGCCAGGGACAGAATTGTAATCAAAGATGACACACCTGGTTTGTCATTAACAATTTCTTTTTAACACAATAATCAATAGTAAATTTAAGAGGGGACAAAATCAAAATAAATTTGTACTTGGAAAGCATGTATGAAATACTCAGTTGGTGTTTATGCAAGGCTCTAAAAAAGTAAGTTCTAACAGCACCATTCACAGATATATGATCTTGGTAAGTTGAAATCCTAAAAGTGCCAGTGATTACACTTCAGGCTTGTCAGCAATGAGTCAAAGAAATTTGGAAGAAAAAATTCACTTCAGTGATGCATTTCTCCAAGTTTGGATTTAAACCTCTGTGTTAGCTGCAACGCGGAGGCCAGGGGAAGAGAGGGAGACATTAAGATATGTATCAATAAATGTAGTTACACAGATCAAACCATGCTAGCAGATGATAGAACCAAAACAGGAGAAGTTTAATTCAAAAAGAGTAGGTGGCGCTGAGCACGGAGAACCCATAAAGCAGTAGCTGAAGTGGAGACATTGGTGAAGTGCGTTTGAATGAAAAAAGTGATCTCTACATGATAGTCTCTGCACAGCCCAAAAAGTGTTGAAAGTTGTTGTCTTTGATACCAATCTAGTGTGTGACCAATACGAAATGCACAATTTTTCAGTGTAATACTTTGGCTTCTCTAAAACTAACATTACTCATCTTTGTTGTTTAAATTTGCAAATCAAAAAAACTCATGATAGCCACAGATATTTCTCATCCTTAGTAATTTGACACAATATTGTTTACAATCAAGTGGGAACACACAAGAGGGTAACAGGGTCACCAAATAGCCCCATATTACAGAATTAAGCAAATGGCAGTATTTAATAGTAACATATACGGAATATCCACAAATACCTGCCTTATGCCCTCCCATTATTCAGTATTATGAGGGCTTTTTCAGGATATTGCCCACACATCTACACAGGATGAGGTAAACTTGTTTGGGATGCTAGTATGTTACAAGAGAAAACTGAATAAATTATTCGGTTTAAGGGGGATGACTCGATTAAGTATCAGTGTGATCAATAAAACCCCTACATCAGAAAGATTTTTTCTGCAAAGGTAACGTACTTGCTTCCATGTTAGCTTGGGTGTTACAGAGATACCTAAAACAGGCTTATCAGAAAAGATTTTATTGGGTATCCTTCGGACTTTGGGTTCAGAACTATGTCAATTTTGCTAAGAGCATAAAATTCCGTTTGCCCCTTCTCTGATTTAGCCATACAATGCAGAGACACTGACCCGACGTATACCATAACACATTTTTATAGCAAAGACAATTCACACATGCAAATTTCAGATGGTATGCGATATTTCTTCTCGACAAAAAAACATATCAGTTTGAAAAAATGGTCGATTGTGTAACATATTATAAGTATAAATATCTTCAAAAAATTAAATACCATTGTCAATCATAGATTAAGTTATTGAAAATCACTCGATTTCATGTCTCCGTTCATGACATCATGAAACTCAGAGATTTGTTCTTTTGACATCTGTAAGGTAATTATTTGCACAAATACGTGTACTCAGTGTTCATAAATTGCAAGAACTAAAGCTGATGAAGTTTCTGTAAATAAATAGGAAGTTAAAACTTAAAATTCATATCCACTGCTGTTTTTTTCAAGCGGAATACAAAGCTTTTATATAGTTTCACTGTCCCAAGTCGTTATGGTGAAAAACCATGAAAAATCTGCTAACCAAAGTAAACTGTGGTCTTACACCAGCTATCTGGACTTTCTTATTTGGGAATTGAACATTTTTTTATTAGCATTTTCTTTGTGTAAATCTATGGGAGTTATTTTTATAATCCTTCCATTACTCTCCCACCTTCTATTGGTTAAAACAATAATTTGGTGTTAAATTTTGTACTCAAATCACTGCTGAAGACATGTTACTTTATGTAAGCGATGCATCTTGTTTGGCTCAAATGGGCCAAACGGATTTTGTAAGTCGTCAGCAAAATAGGCGTAAATTCTTCCTCCAAAGTCCAAATTAAACCAAAGAATAACGTTTTCTAAAGCTGTATATCCTTCTTTATAACCATTACACACATTTGGAGCAAAAACAAAGTCTTATATTGTATCTTCATTATCATCATGGCCTCCGTCGTCGCAAGCGAATATGGATTAAAGCGACAACTTGAGTCACAGGTGAGGTGAAACACGACGTCTGTGGCTGAAGGGCCAATCCTAGATTGGCAGTCTCTGCCACAGGTGCAACAGATAGGGATGTCACAGCTTGACTATTCCCAAGGATCGGTGCCAGCTTTCTTTAGCTCCTGATCTCAAACTGGCTGATGATTTGTTATTCTCCAAGCTAAACTATTTAACTATTTTAAAGATTTTTTATTGCAAGTAGGTTTTTTTTACGCACACTGTAAAAGTTTTCATCGGGGGGGGGGGGGGGGTTACTTAGTGGAAAAGGGGTACAGGGAGGTGCGGCCGAGAAGGGTGCATTTTCAGCGATTTGGACATATTGATCGGTCCTTTTCGTGCAAATGGTATATATGAATAAAGGGTTGCATTTCTGTTGCAAGTGTTGTATTTTCCGTGGTCAATTGGGTATGAAGAATGCATGCAAACCTTCCTTGAGTGTGAAAAAATAGTGCTGCAGAATGGCTCAACATACATTTAACAGGTAGTTTCGCTCCCAAAAAACCTCCACCAAAGCATAGGTATAAGTAAAGGAGGGTAGCAAATCTGTCTTTTTGTTAATTGGGGGGTAATGGTTCATGGTTCAACACCCGGCCGATTGATACCTTCCTACCGACGGTTTTCAGCGTGATTAGAATAAAGCCTTCACTCCAAAAACCCTATCGGTAAAGTTTTTGGCACTGATATTTCAACTTCGTTTGATGGTGAGAGTCTAAAAACATGATTTTCTAATCCCATGTAGAGTACTGTGAAAATTAATGTTGGTCAACCAAAAGAGGCATATTTTTGCTCTTAACACCCAAACCAACATCCTTTAGCCCTAGTATTTAAAAGGCTTATGAGTCAAATAGTAGCTTCTTCAGATACCAAAATTTGACCACTTTGGTAAAAATCTGGGGTTCTGTGGATGAGGTATTAGCAATCAGACCATGGCCCTTAAGGAAAACAATTTGCAGCCCAATGTGTTACAATTTGAGATTACACCAAGCTAATCAATGCCAGAGACTGGGAAATTGTGTTTATTTTAAAGGAGTTAAATCAAATTCCAAAAATACTCCTTGAGTTAAAAAAGTTAAAGTGTCACAGCAATCAAAACTTTTTATGGAAAGAGATGCTGAATTCTGCATTTCAAATTGGTTTTACATAATAAAGAAAAATCATCTGAAATGACTACAGGCAGGAATTGATAACAGTAAAAAACAACACTTTGCTATTATTTCTTATTTTAAACAAATGGTCAGGTGTACAAACTTGAGACTTTACCCACCCCCCCAAAAAACAAAAAATATAAAATTTGCTAAAAAATCAAAAAATTATGCATCTTACCAGTAAGCTGTCAACAAATCAGAAAACTTAATTCATTTAAAAAATGGCAAAGGGTCAGCTTTTTTGCTTTTTTTTAATGTAAAAGTGTCTAACATTTCGAGTTAAAACATTTGACAAGAAAGTCCCACTTTTTGGTGATGAGTTGTTCAAAAAGTCCAAAAAAAATGACAATTTTTAGTTGGGCTTTGGTCCACTTGACCAAAAAAGGCCCATTTCTCAAAATCCTGCACCGTCCATAAATCGCTACAGTCATGCCATTAAACCTTGCACCTTGGGGTTGCACACACAAAAAATTGCCATTGGTTTTAGTTACATACAAAATTGCCATTAATAAAATAATAACGAAGCGACTCAGCGCATTAAATTAGGAATAACACGGACTGCTAGCACCTCTGAATCCCATTCAGCAAGAAGAATCAATAAGTTGACCACAGATTTTATGAGCTACGAAGCATGAAGACAAAGATGAGTTCCGATCCCCTTCTGAACTGTGGCTTCGAGCAAAAAATATTCCTATTGGGGTTTGGTGTGGGGTGGGTGTAAATTAGTACGGTAATTACTCAGTAGTAACCTCACAAACGTAGTGGTCTTGAATGTGCTGATTTGAATTTTCTAAATAAGTTCTAACACAAAATATGGCCAGGAAGTTCCAGCTTCTACTATTTTTCAATTTAACTTAGACTGTCACTTTTTTGCCTTTCCCAACACTTTTTGTCCAGAGGGTGCCAGACCAGTTCTAGTTAGTGGTGTGGAATCTTGGTGTATGTAAGATACAAATATTGAATGCAAGAGTGTGAGAGATAAAAAATATATCATGATGTCAAAGTTTGACCTTTTCTATTTCACGAGGCGAAGCCGAGTGAAAGGGAACAGTAAAAATTGACCAGAAGGAGATGCCGAATATAGGCAGTTCATATTTGTTTTATATCATGGGTATCACCTGGTTTCTTTTCAGCATGTGATAGTATACAAAACAAGGTTGGAGGGGAAATAGTTGCACTATTTTTCCCGATCGGTCTGGCTACAGGCATACCACCCCGAACCCGAAGGGGGTGGGTTGGGTTAGACCCTGTAGCCAGTACCTATAAATATTATGAGATAATCATGATAATGGGCATAGAAAATACCCAAACAACTCGTCAAGTTGGCACAATTTAGCGCTTCAGACCTTCCGCGACAGAACTTCCTTTTTTCGGTACAGTAGTCTGAAAAGATGTTCACTGATTTCCGGCGAAAAACATGTGTTTGTGCAATCTTTATTTTGTATTAAACGCAGCAAATACGTTCTTTTTTTTGTCTGTCAAAGACGCTGGTTTTCCGACTACTGGCGGCAGGAATTGTGTTGTTGTTAACAAGGGAGTAAGGTCTTCTTTCTGGGAGAACCGTAATAACTAAAATTGCGTGACTTTATGCTAACATAGATAACTTTCGCCTCTAGGTACGATGATATAGGGAAAGTAGTAAAAAACCGCATGGAAATAGCCCAATCATGATAGTCAACTCTCAATCACTTGTGCCGGCGGCAATTAACCAATAGTGAATGAAAGGGACTTATGCTATTATCTCATGAATATTTATAGGTGTAATAATACCAAACTATCACATGGCTCAAATCACTGTTATCATGGAATTATATAAATTAGGGGTTCATTCATAGGATTGTGGGTTTGAATGTTGTTTATGCACAGAAGGCTTTATTCTGCTTGTACTATTTGGACTGAAAATTGCATAGATTTTGCCACTTAGCATTCGTCATTGCAGCCATGTATAACTGCTTGTTTGTGAAGGTCACATGGATGCATTTGGCCAAATCGGGTACGCCTACTACAATAGGTAACATAAGCAACAAGGAAACTGAGTTTCAGTACAGAGTTAAAGTTGTCAACAGGGTCATGTTACTTTAGCCTGAACACTATTCTTATAGAAATTTAAAAAATTAGAAAAATGTACATAAATAAGTACATTAATAAACCAATATTGAATGGTATTGAGTACTCATGTTACTGCAGGGATATACTATGTGATTCATTATGGTGTACATAATTCGACAGCTGCATAGATGTGCATGTCAGTCACTTCCATAGCCAGGCAGTCCCTGGGATCCAAAAAGCAATGTCTGAAAGTTCGGCTTCAGTCTTTGGGAAATCGGATTAATAAGTAAAGAGTAATCTTGCAATACTTCTAGTAGATGTAGTTAAATATAGTTAATGCGTGTTGGCATGTCCCTGCATCATGATCCGAAATGTGCATGTTTGCATAGGTTGAGTTAAAAGCCTACTGGATTTCATTTAGTTGTTGTAATGGATCTTGAAAGGTTGCACACTTTCAGAAAATGTTGGAAATTTAGCTGGAATGTGTAACTTCTCTATTATGATAAATGTGTTTCAAATATTGGAAAAAAGTCAACATTGCGTCTTCGTGTTGCGTACATTCGTTGCGTTCAAACGGTCTTAGATTTGTCAATGTGTGGTGGCAGTTCTTTCTGGTTGTTATTAAGCCATAGGATCATGAAAATTTGATTTTTTAAAAATTGACTTACATTATAAAGCTGTTAAGAATGAGAATAAGGTATGATTTTGGGGAAACCAGTACTCTCTTTGTGGACGAATTGAAACGGCGACACCATTATTTTACGTGGAAGAAAATTGGCCTACGGCTCGTTCTTCCATTAAAGTAATGGTATCGCCTTGGTTTCTATTCACTGGATAAGAGAGTACAGTTCCCAAAATCATACCTTCATTCTCTAAATTGGGGAGAAAAACTTGTTTGTTTGTCCTTTAATTTGTCTGTTTCTCTTAGAAAGTCACCGTAGGAGATGTGTAAAACTTTAAGGCTCCAGATTGTTACTGATGGTTTTAAAATGTTAATGTTGTACACTATTAGGAATTCTTTTTTGAGGGGGGGCGGAGAGAACACATTTTGACAGAGCTCTGACTTCCAATATCAAATGTATGAGACATGGAAATGAGGAGTTGAGTGTGTATCTGTGTAGTCCCCACTCTGATGTGTTCCTGTGTGTGTTTTGTGTGTGTGACAATGTGTGTGTGTCCTCTGTGTGGTATCCGGTTGTGTGTGAATTGTGCGTAGAGTTTAATGTTGTGTATAAAATGGTTCATTTTACACCAATAAGCCATTGCATTTTTATGGAACATCACAGAATAATATTGTGCTTTGATGCCATTAACAACATAAAATCTGGAATACGTTTGCTCTCGTAGTGACTATTGTCGCCTCTGTAGAAAAAAAGACACAAAGGGAAACATTGCATATCAGAGGTGCAAAAGTCACAAAAACCGGAATTAGTAACAACACATATGACTTCAACCAATGCGGAATGCCGGAGTAGCGGTCAACAAATGAATTATAGGCTGAGTTTGCCATTTTGTATCATATGATTAAGAACAGATAAAGCTATGCTGATTTTTTGTACTTTCTTTTTATCATCTTAAAGGCTGGACTCAGAGATTTCGCAATATGAATTTTTTGTGTAATAGTCAACAAAAACTAAAGATAGTGACCTAAAATGCTCAATTCCAAAAGTTAGAGGTGAATCAGATATTGTGTTTTGGGCAGTAAAGTAAAATTTATGTGGATCTGTGTAGAACAAGAATTCTGATCGGAATTTATAACAAAGTTGTGATTTCTGTATCGGAAGGACTTCGATTGAGCTTAGTTATTTCCCCACAGTGATTAGTATAGCACAAAGCATTATTGTTATGCAAAAAACACGATTTGTTTGAAAAGGAGGGCCACCCTCATCGGAAAACGGTGAGTCAGCCTTAGATTCTTTAATGTGACTGCACGTCGGATAATTTATTATTAACACTTGTCTTTACCATCATTTTTTAAAAAGCAGTGTTGGTAGATAGGTCATTTGTTCAGTAATTTCCATTGCAGATCATAGCCAGCATCATTTTCTGTACACTGTGCTCCAGCACAAAAAGCGATCCAGTTTAAAAGCTCAGAACATCAGCATGGCTGCATCCACAATGTTAGAAAAATTGAAAAATGTTAATTGTCACTAAAATGGGTTATTTAACACACTTTTCATGGAGAAAATGTGAATTTCTACAAAACTCTACACTTGTCAAAGGTATCTCCACTTTGACAACATACAGGCCTTCATTTTTGAGGAGAGCAATAGCTCCGTAGCTCCTCGAAGAGCTCCTTCTAAACGGTCAGGAGTGTTATTTTTCGAGCTCCTACTTCTTTTGTAATGTATGTTTTAAGGCTTGGAGATGAAAATCGAGCTATTATACATGCTCCTCGCGTAAAACATAGGGTGTGTGATTAAACAGCGCCCAAACAATTTCTAGAGTAAGGCCTGAACATACTGATGGAGTCGTGCACATATTAGACTCGTTCAGGAACGAAGTGCTAATCACATTGTTATTTTCAGTGCATACTTCCAGTATGTCATGATTGTTGATAATTAAAACACATGATCAGTGATTTTGCTTAATCAGAAAATTAAAAAAAATGATAAAAAAATCAGATTTTTGAATGTGTATATAGTCTAGGATCCTCACATAACCCTGTTAGTTATAGACCAAAAGAAGCCGTATACAGGAACAAGACAGATATTTAGTAAGTACACACCGTGCGGACACTTACTACAACAGTAATTGTATGGCGGATTCATATCTTGAATACTGTTTTCTCATTTTCTAGGCAATTGTTCAGTTGGAAAAATAACTATGAGAATTCTATATAGACTGTATCCTTCACTTTTAAGCTCTTCCTGCAAATTGCAAATATTTTTCCTCTTTTGGGGAGGAAATCATGATAGTGTCTTTAAGATATTTGGTAACAAAAATGAGGGACATAGTATTAACTGTTTATGTGTGTTTTGTGTGTTTTGCATAGACTTGAGAACTTTCCTTGATTTTAAGGTAAATTTGTTTTCTCTCTCTCTCTGTTCATTTCAGACACAAGTTATTTCATAAACACGGCAAAGGTCCATGTAAGGATACCATATATGGTGTGTCATGTACAGCCGAGAGATTACTAGTAAAAATAATGTAGGTTTGCTCAATTTAAGAACAACCTTTCTGATAAGATTTATGTAGGCTACTCTACTTATTAAAGCAATAATGGCACATTTTTGAATGCCCCCAAATTTTAAAAATTGGAGGTTTTTGACACAGTTGTAATTGTGGGTTGTAAACGATTACCGTGGCGAACGACCCAATGCTCAAGAATATGTATTTGTCATAAAAGAAAACAATTGTTGTAATTAGAACGGGATCCGTTGTAATTTAACGGCGGAGCTGGGAACGTCAAGTTTATGTCCGTTGCATGGCTGTTTAGTGGCACCTCACAAAAGTGACCTCTCACTTAAACTACCCTCCCCTAACCAACAGCACAACTAAAGGTAGAGCATTGACACTCAAAACAGCCACAGTTAAGGAATCTATGGATACATTCTGATGCCCAAGTGTAAAGGAGTAATGACCTGAAAGAAATTGCAGCAGAGGATGAAATTTAGACTGGTCTAAGTTTGCAGGTCATCTGATGTTGATGGGTTTCATTGATACTCTATGGCAGATGTTGGCCATGCTTGCCTTGCACACATGGCTTTTAATGCAAACATATATTTATGCATTGATGGCACAAAAACATACTTGAAAGGCTAGCATCGGCCAGGTTTCCGGAAGTATAAAAATGCCATGCATTTACCCAATCATGATAATCCAAAATAAGACAGCTTATGACTATGTTACCATAACATTATAAAGAAATATGAAAAATCCTATTGAGCCACAACAATGTCATTTCTGTTCAAGGTGCTTTGAGCTTTCAATGGAATGTGTCAACCCTCTGGAAATGACCGAATTAATCATTAAAAAGATAATGGTGATATTTTCTCATGTATGGGAAAGAGTTATATGATTCAGTTTGAAAGGGTCATTCTATTTAAAGGGCTTTTGGATGATTCACAATCATCCTCAAGAAAAGGTTATGTCAAATTTTCAGTTTCGATTCTGATGTTGCGTTTGGATGTTATGAGCCAATGTTGTATCCAGTGCCACATAGGCCACATGTGTAATTTCTGTCCGTGTACGCGACAGGAAAATACAAAATTACGAATTTTTCTAGAGTAGATCGGAATTTCAAGTAAGATTAGGGCACACGTACATACTTGGGTCAACGATTCGGATGATTAAAAAATCTCATTCTCTGAGGTAAATGGGGGGGACGAGGCATGTGGATCACGAAAAGGCACCCATTTAAAGTTGTTTGGTGAAAGTTTAAGTTCTTCTCACGGGTTCTTCCAAAAGCTTTATTCAAACAATCTTCTTAGGTTTGGAGGAAATGGACTGGCTATTAAAAGTGAATTGTTGGCTTGCGATGCATTTCACAGAGGGAGTAATTGAAAAGAAGAAACAGCCAGTTTATGATTTTTTTTCTCCAATTGAATGTGGTCTATAAAAAGTAAAAACTATTGATATTGTAGAAGGTTGGGCAAGCCAATTGCCCATTTTCTATTGATGTTATTTATAGGTTTAGCATTCTGTGTGTGCGTTATTGAGAGCGATAGTTTATCATTTGATCACTGTGTTATCAACTTGCAATAGGTTTTTGGGCTGGAAAATGGTGGAGATATGCACCCGTTGATTATAGACTTTTTCCACCCTGGTAGATTCTGTATTGGTTTACAACACATAATTCTGCGGCTTTTGGATTGGCTTCCCAAATGATAAAAAAAATAAAATTTAATGTAACACTTCTATATATTTGCATTTAGAAATAGGAAATAATAATGCTGGTTTCAACGCATTTAGTAATTGTTTGTAAATTATTGAGACTTCATTTATTAGGTATAAATAATGTTATATGCCAGAAAATGCTTGTTGTGTGTACAAAAAAATTCTTGAAAATCAGTAAACATTTCTTTTCCTAATTCTTGTACATGTTCATATGGGTAACAGTTGTAGTTGCACTATAATTTGGAACTGCATGGTAAGTATTCATGCTATGTGATAGCAAAACTTTGTTCTAATTTTATGTGGACTAAATGTAAGTTGAAAACTAATATACATAAAGGGAATTAAGGTACCTATACACTTTTTTGATCAATTTGCCACCCTGTATTTTGAAGATGAGGTATGTATTTTAATTTTGACCCACACGTATTTGCTATATGTTCAGGACTAAAGAGTCAACAGCTGAAATATACAAGAGGGACTGTGCAAAAGAGTGTCTGTGTCATAAGAGGAATTTGGTAAGTTATAAAAAGAGGGGAGAGTTATGTTAAACATTAGAATTCCAAACCACAACATCCCTTTTGGGAAATTCCCTCAATACAATAGCAAAATCCTTAAGGACAACTGCGACCGAAATTGGGAAAGGGATTTGGAACAAGTTCAAAGCAAGGAATATGCTATTAGCATTTTGTTTAAAAAACAATCATAAAATTAAAAAGAGATCCTTGAAAATGAAACATTTCAAAAGAAGAGGATAGTCCTGAGGGAAGAGAATCATCCAAAGCAAAATGAAAATTCCAAAAAAAGTCATTTCAAACTATATATGATAAGAACAATAAAGCAAAAGAAAAATGCTAATGTAGAACATATCAAAAGGAAATGATTACTTCTTAAAGAGGGAAGTGATCAAGTCACAAGAAAGGAAAATCTACAGAAGAATGAAAAAGGCGAAGAAATTCTGAGAGGGAAGAGAATTAGAGCAAAAGAAGATATATAAGGGTGTATCGTGTCGAAAGGAAATGCGAAAATTTAAAGAGGAAAGATATTTATTTTGAAGGAAAATGAGAAGGCCTATCGGGAAAGTAAATCATGTTAAGATTTTCTGACATTTCAAATATGTGTATGATCTTTATGTTTACCCCCCCCCAAATTAAAACAATCTTTTCTTTTCGTTGTGTTGTATAGGGTAAGAAATGCCACATTTACTTTTTGCTGAGAAATGTGACATCAATGCGCCTTATATTGAGTGTCTAATCTATATGAAATTAATATTATGACACAATTTGGATGCCTCAAAAACTCTAGTTGCACCTTTAATACATGAAATTAAAAAGGTTATCACCTGTAATTTTGATTCATATCCATTAGACAAATGCACAAATATTTCCAATAAAAGGTTCCGAGCTGGTCTCGAATTTAGATTTCATATTTTTAGAGCTATAAAATGCAACTTTGGCAAAGATTTGTTGACTGCCAAAGATTAGTTGTTCCAGCAAAATCTATTAGGTCGGGCTGTTGTAACTTCCTTGTGTCACTTCTTTTTCTAGAATTATTGGTTACAACACACCCTGGCTTCCATCAGTAGTAGCTTGCTGTATGAGAAGCAAGTACAAGACCGTTTTCTTACTGCGTGTTAGCCTATATGGCAGCTAAACCATGTCTACCGCGGCAGCAACTGCACAGTACACACTGAGGGTAGTTGCTAGGCAGTTGCTGCAAGACAGGGCTTCCAAAGTTACAGTTATTAGCTACAATGGATGTGGCTACTATACAGAACCTACCCCCAATGATACCCTTGGCCTGTAGTTACCCACTAGGGGAGCGTAGAGAGTAGGTGCATTTGTGGGTACAGTACCGGAGTAGACTTGCAGCTACTTAGCGTACTCCACAGTACCATGACGCCATTTTGATAGGTGATGAAATGAGGGTGCTTATACACTTGGGCTCTGTTTAGCATTTTTTATTATTTTTTAGAAAAATCATTACAAAATTCAAATCGGCATCATCAAAACCCCCATATTCTCGCACATCTAATAAAAAAATGCAAATTATGCCAAAAATATCTAGAAAACAAAATTGGCCATGAGAAATACCGCGGGCGCTGTGAGCCGGTGTAAACATGTAGCTACTCCGCGATGGGGGAGCACGCTCTGGGTACACTATCCGTCTGTGCGGCAAAAATACACAGAATCCTGGCCGGCGAGTGTACGTCTAGTGGGTAGGTAATCTCTCATCAAAAGTCCAGCTATACTCTGGGTCATAGTTTCTTGGACATAACAAACGTGCGTGTTGATCTTTGCGGTACTGCGTCTACGTGCAACACAGTGGTGCGCCGTTTTGGCGGGAAAGCGGACACACATTCTAAACTGCATGAAATTATGAGCCAAGAGTTTAGACCCAAACAAACTTAACATGATGTATCATGCAAACCTTCATCAAAGAACACTTTATCTCTGGCGAGACTTTCATAATCAGTGGATTTGTTGTTGGTGTTATGTTGGAATTTTCATAACAATTATTTTTAAGCTGCTCGAGCTCCTGGACAGTATCACTGTCTGTCAAAATTTGTTGACGGTGTAGCAGCTGTGCTGTCTCTTTCAGCAACACCTTGTGGCTATTTCATGATGTAATATTTAGCTGTCATGATAGGATGTCAAATATTTTAATGGCTATTATTGCCCCGGGGGGGGGGGGCACTCAACTTTCATTTGGTAGGGGTGTGCGGCTCCATAGGGCTGCACCTTGGACCTTGGCCACAAAAGTAGTTAAAAATCAAAATTTTGCTTGAAATGATGGTCCTGTGAACTGAAACATGCTCAAATAGGACCCTTGGGAATTGACAGAGATGGCTGAAAAGGGGGTCTTAAGGGCCGCACATACCCGTACCACCTTTTCAGGTCAGTGCCCCCCGGGATTACTGCATTGTAATACATGCTTGATGTTGTCTCTTCTGTTTTTCTTTTTCAGCCACTGTACGGATTGATCCAAGCTAAACTGAAGTTGATTACTCATGCGTATTTCAGCGAGAGGGACTTCTCACAAACTGCCATACTAGAGGTAATGGGGCAAGGAAATTGGGAGTCATTAGTGACAGGATGGAGGGAGGAGATGGGGAAGGGTAAAGAAAATGCCAGGAGGGATATTATTGTTATTACTAGGCTAGTTGGCTCAGTCCATTAGGCATCATAAGCATGCCTTTGACCACAAAGAGTCAATGCAGGTGTTAAAGTTAATTGGAATATGCAGTGCAACTTCTGCATATACACAGTAGCAAGTCATATTTCAAATATTAAACTTAAAAGGTGCAACGAGAGATTTAAAATAACAGGCGTCCCTAAAAATGTGAAAATTCTGATCTTTGCACTGATGTAATTAAAAAACTTTGTATCAAAAATATCCTCATGCAAAAGGATCAAGTTGAGATTTATTTCTTTGTTTAAAAAAAAATTGTGGAATTTCTTAATTTACTATAGGAGCAAATACTGAATTCAGCCCGTTTTATATTGAAATTAAGCAAATCAAAATGCCCTTTGTCTTCATTTTCAAGCCATTCAGTAGCCAAATACAGGTTTATAGAGTACATTACCTATATGAATTCCAAATATGCAATAGCAATTGTGTGAAGTAATGCCAAACATACAATGAATGATGTCACTAGCCCTGGGCCGACAGGCAAACCAGGCAGGCAAGTCTGGCAGGCAAGTCGACCTAAAATGATGAACATAACATCAGCTACTCCTACAACCAGATATCCTCTGATGCTCAGACTTTCTGGTTTGGTCAAATACATCCATATCTACCTTGAACCTTCTTAATTTTTCTCTGGAGTCCCTCTTTAACCCTTTATTTAAGCAAACTATTCAATACAATAAATCTTCATTAACCCTAAACCCGGACCGGGTGGTTTGCCGAACATCGTCCCAGATGCAACGAGAAGCATTCTATTTTTTTTAACAGCCCAGATGCAATGAGAAACAAAGCTTGCATTTCATTGCATCTCGGACCTTTTCCCGGCACAGGAATAAGTAGCGTACAGTCGTTAACGGCCGAGATGCAATGAGAAACATCGCGTCATTTTCCGGAAAGACGTCCCAGATGCAACGAGACACATCGCGTCATTTTCCGGAAAGACGTCCCAGATGCAACGAGAAACACTGCGTCATTTTCCGGAAAGACGTCCCAGATTCAACGAGAAACATCGAGTCCGAATGCAATGAGAAGCATTGCGTCAAGTTTGATCTTCTGCGGGCAAACCGTCCGAGATGCAATGAAAGCATCGCATCATTTTTCCGGAAAGACGTCCCAGATGCAATGAGGAACATCGCGTCATTTTCCGGAAAGACATCCCAGATGCAACGAGGAACATGAACATCGCGTCATTTTCCGGGAAGACGTCCCAGATGCAATGAGGTGCAATGAGAGTCATTTTCGTGACAAAAATAGTTGTTGATGGCCGAGATGCAATGAGGAACAATTTCCGACCGGTACCACGGTTTGGTTGCATCTCAATGCGTCTGGTTCGCGTTAGGGTTAAAGGGCATGGCTCTATCGCTAATAGCATCATCCCCAAAACCCAAGATTTCACTGGAAGTGGTCAAAGTTTTGGTATCAGAAGAAAGCTGCTATTTTTTTATTTACCTGTGAAATCATAGGGCTAAAGGATGTTTGTTTGGATGTTATAAGCAAAAATGTGCCCCATTTTGGTTGACCAATAATAACCTTACACATACTCTATGAGGATTACAAAATCACGTTTTAGCTCTCACATCAAAATGGGTTGAAATATCGGCGTGAAAATTTACAGATGGGGTTTTGGGGTGGAGGCCATTCTATCAAGACGAGAACTTTATATACGGTACTTAAATCAGGCCATCCCCTTTAACCAAACTTTTTTAAAAAAATACTTAAAGATGGTCTTATATGCCATCCAAGAAAATTAAAACAAGAATATTAGCATTTCATCTGGTAAGGCAGGCTTTGGGAAGCGGTGGGGGGAAATTTGAAGATTTGACCAAGTGCAGTGAACATCATCATTATATACATCTATAGTGCATTTATCGTCCCCGAGTTAGGGACGTCAGTGCGATGTTCAGTGACCGCAGCATTATTACCAGCATTGATGGAAAGCACTAGTGTACACTTCGGCACTTAGATGCATGCGAGAAATACCTGATATTTTGATGTCACTGACTCGTGGAAGCTAAATACACTGTATCGGGCAGTGTTTGGGTTGATGGAAAAAAGTGCAAAGTTCGGTTGCCAAAGGTCGCAAGTTCTAAAAATAAGTAGGTAAATCCCATAAACTTTGGCACAGTTTTCCTTTATCCGGCATCCAAGATGATGCAGCTGCTGGGGTGTTAATTTGATAAGACCATTTGTAATTTTGCCACTTTTGTGTTAACAGTGAATTTTATTATAAATCTTGTTCTTCTGTTCATAGATATTTATGGCTGATAAAAAGCTGCTAAACAATTAGTATTCTCACAGTGTAGTTGTTGAATTCAGTTGATTATGGATTTTCTTGGTCTAATAAATTTGCTATCTCACCATAACAAATTAACAAAAGGTTAATTTAATTGTTGGCATAATATTAGGTAGAAGTGCCATGAGAATTATCTCTTATTAAAAACTACATGCACAGCCAATAAAGTACCCTTTGACCATTAGCAGTTTTTTAATTATTTTTTTTAAATTAAAAAGCCTTTCATAACTGACTACTTTTATATGTAGCTGCTGGTTGAGATATGTATAATTCGAGGTTTGGACTGCACTAGTTTTGTGAGCAGTAAAACCTTAAAGTTTGCTGAAACCTTTTGTTTTCAGCAAACTATGAATCACCAAGTTTTTGTTATCATTCAAAGCTGAAATTTGGAGCACATGTATTCACTTCTTCCTACTTAAAGGTGCAATGAGAGATTTCAAGACATACATACAGTGAGTTCTTATAGACTAGACACAATAGATTTCATATTCAATTTCATAATCAATTCCTGGCAGGGCCACTTATTTGGCTTTAAATCAGATATTAAATTCTGGATTTAATCTGTAGAGGGGCTATTGATTAAAATTAGAATTTGCTCTTCTCATGGTTCAGTTGGACTTGAGTAAATGAAACATAATAATATCTCATCCTTTCAAGAGGATGTTAAGCTATTGGTCCTGTGCAGATAGAGAGTTATGCTTGTACATGCTTATCACAGTTAGATTTTTAAAGAGTAGGCTGATTACCCCTGGATGGCATATAATTCCTTCCCAATGTAGATGGACTCCAATGGAAACAAGCTTCCTTGAGAGGCTTGCTTAGGTTATCCAGGACATCATCCAGGTAATTCAAACCATATAAAGAGTAATAATTTAGTACCGTACTGACCCGAGTATAGTCCCATGCTCGATTATAATCCCACCCTCAGTTTTGAAAGAATCTGAAGAATAGTAGAAAATCCTATTATAATCCCACCTCAAGTTTATTGCTGGAAGGCCATATATATTACATGCAATTTTTGTTATAATCATTACTGTTCTGGTAATGTCTTTTAGTGATTTTCTTTACAAAATTAATTAGGTTCATGCTTCAGTTCATTTACAGGTCTTTGCTGATCACACCTCATTTGGCACATGAAAATATCTGGAATAAGTTAAGTTCTAAAAGGCTGAAATGTTGATGCCTGTGTGTTTCATGTTAGGGTGGAGATCCCGTTATAATCCCACCCCCTAAATTCAAGCCAATTTCAGGTTAAAACAGGTGGGACTATTCTTGGGTCAGTACAGTAATAAAAAAGACAGGTTATGGATAGATCATGCATATATTTTAAGCCTATGACTCTAACCTCAAACTAAGTAGTTCATTGGAGTGCTTGTTTGAATGTTTGTAGTTTTCCTGACTTTTCATTTGGAGACACTCGCGTATCTATATTAAAGGCACTATCAGTGATTTGCTAAATCAGAAAATCAAAAAAATTATCCAAAATTAAAAAAAAAACATCAAAATTTGCATGTCTGTAACGAGTATACGTAACATTGATAAATAGGCATTATACCAATATAAAGCCTTAAGCCTAGCCTTTACTGAAGTCTGTGTGTAACGCTTAGATACTTTGTTGTAGCGCTTTATAAGTGACAATTATTATTATCACACCATGCAAGTGATAAGACTGAAAGCAACCTAATAAGGACAAAATCAGATATTTTAGTTGTTACTGTCCGTACGGACACTTACTACAACACGTAATTGAATGGCGATTGACATCTTTGAATACTGCTGTTTTCTTCCTTTTCTGACAATTTTTCAGTTGCAAAAAAATAACTGTTGAGAATTTTACAGACTTATTCTTCACTTTTAAGCTATTCCTGCAAATTTCAAATGTTTTGTACTCTTTCGGGAGAATCACTGATAGTGTCTTTAAAGAGCGACATTTACTAATGCAGCAAATTGCTGTCATCACTTCGTATGAGTAGGGGAAGGGAAATGTGGCGCAGTGATGTGATTTATACTCAGCTTAAGGTGATGTGCCCTTTCAAAGATGGCTTTCTTGCCGAGCTAGGTTATGGGCCAGAAGAATTGTAGCATAGCTTTGCATGGGAAATTAACATCTGGGGAAATAGAAATGTTTTTTTTTTTACACTTTGCTAGCAGGGATTGACTTGAGTTCAAAACTGAAATTTTCAACAAATTATACAATCTTACTTAAAGGTGCGTGTTCCGATCGTCTTTGGGACCCCCCTGATTTACCCGGAAGTGGTATCGATTTTGATTTCATATGAAAGGCTGTATTTTTCTCATTGTCGTCCTGAAATTTGAGCCCTCAAATCCATTTCATTCCCAAGATATAAACGAAAAACCGCTGTTTTAGCACTTGGTTAACCATCAATATTAGCACAGTATTGAATAGGGCTTTGCAACATGCATTATTGCGTCTACCATAAAAACCGCAAGTTTGTTTCCCACGGTACTCGATGGGGTGTATGTGCAAGTGCCAGGCTCTCATATCAAGTAGAGAACACAATTCACATAAATCGGAACAAGCACACTTGTTTTAACCACCATGCTTGGAATTATCAGATAATATGTATTCTGAAGAGTCCAAAATAGACCTAGTCTTGGTGGTATAATTTTGTAATAGCTTCACATCATTTGAAATGTCACCTCAAAACCTTGTGCCAAACTACAGACCATGTGCAAAACTACAAACTATACTTCGTCCGACCTTAACTAATTAGGAGTGACGTCATAGCTTTCATGCAGTCTAAAACGTGCGAATCGCAGTAAGTAAGCCGCAGCTGTAATCGCGGGCGTACAAAGTCGGCATGCACAATACACATGCACAATCCCTGTGCAAAAGCTATGATATCACTTCTTAGTTCAGGCCGGACGAAGTATACAAACTCTCATTCTGGCATTTCATTTCTTGCCTTCATCTTGTATCTTCCCCTAGCATTTCATGTCTCATCCCTTGAATCTAATACTTCTTAGATGTGAATCTCACTTTATCATCTCAACATAGAATCTTGCCTTCGTATCTCATTCAAGGTCAAGATAGGAGATAGTATCTCCTGTCTTGACCTTGAATCTCACCTTTGTATCTTGAGGAAAGATTCAACGGTGAGAAACAAGATGCAAATGTGAGATTTGAGGGCAAGATACAAGATTTTGGGGTGAGATTTGACGGTGAGAAAAAAGATTTGAGGAGAGATTCAAGGATGCAATTAGAAATTTGGATAAAAGATTTGAGTGCAAGATAAGAGATGCAGAACAAGATAGGAGCGTAAAATGATACTTACGAAGCTTCATAGTGACCTATTTCTGTGGCCAGACTGAAGCGTATGCTTCTAGGTTACAAAATACAAGGCTTGTCATTACTAAATAAGAGGGATCTTGGCAAGATTTAGTACAGGAAATAAATGGTTTGGAGAACTGGTAACATAACATAACCTCTAAGGCATTATGTGTTGATGCTTCTATGCCAAGTTCATTGCTAGCACAATAAGGCATTACACCCTGTAATTATAGGCTAATCTGTCCTAATTTAATTAGGCTGTGGCTTCATTGCTGGCAATTTCCTATCAAATATTAATTGCTTGACTACTGTATATGATAAGTGAGTACTTAACGTTACCTATCAACATTTCCTTTTCTGACCACACATTGATTTCAATGCCACAATATTTACTCAGCCAACACGTTGTTTCAACCTCATGCACCATGAGGACATATGTGTATGTGTAGCGCAGCAGATGCAGCAACTGACTCCTTGGATGAGCCGCTTCACCTCTCTTGCCTTTGAATATAAGCATATGTTGGGAAGGTAAAAACAGACTTGCTGTGCAGGAGGATTGGCAACCCTGCCCCCCCCCTTCTCCCCCAAGCAAATTACACTAGAGGAGTCTGTAGCTTGGCTCTAGTATGCACCTTTACCTTACCTTTCAAATATTAAACTAGATAATTCTGGCCCCAACGCCAAGGACACAGAGATGGGCACTCCGGCCTGGTAGCTTAGCTCTATACTCTGTTCGATCTCAAGTTTGGGGGTGACGTCACTGCGCGTGTTAGGTTTTGCACCCGAGAAACGCACGCGTCGACCTTGGAATTGCAGCAGCTAGAGCGAATGCAAAATCGCGTCATGACGTCACCCCCAAACTCGAGACAGAACAAAGTGATAGTATGCAACTTTACCTTACCTTTCACTAAAGGAGTCTGGCCCTAATGCCAAGGACAGCTTATATCTGGTATTAACCTTTACCGTTAACTAACCTTATATGCATCTCATGTGGTACATTATTTGGAATGCACAATTTTGAGGTTGATAACTCAGGCTATAATGCCACTTATGGTGAACTTTGACAATCATGACCCATTACATAAACATCAGATCATCTTTCCTTCCTGGGATTCTTGTAACATGTGGCAGTTGTTTTGTTCACCACACAAGTTTGTGTTATTGTCCCCGCCGAACGAGTTTGGAACGGGGACTGAAATGAGCAGCGTCCGTCTGACGTCCGTTTGTCCATGAAAGCCTATCATGGTGTGCATCTTCTTGCCATTTGAAGTGTGTGATATATGTGGCTCAGGTATGCAAATGCGCTAATTATATATGCATAATTGCTGTATCGCTAAAATGATACATTGGATATTTAAGGGAGAGGGGTGAGGTGTCGGCAAGGGGAGGGGTGGGGGTGGGGTGGGGTGGGGTGGGGTGGGGTGGGGTGGGGTGGGGTGGGGTGGGGTGGGGTGGGGTGTCTCGCAGAGGGGGGGTGTCTCGCAGAGGGGGAGGGGTGGGATGGGATGAGGGGGACTGGTGGTGTGTCCGGATTTGGGTGTCGGGGTGGAGTGGGGTGTCGGGGAGGAGTGGAGTTGGGGAGGGGAGGGGTGGGGTGGGGTTCATATTATAGACTTTATACATTGTAGTTGCCTTTATCACATGTTAGTTATTGCGATATTCGGTAGGTACATATTTTACGCATCGCGTAATTCCGAGTTCACCACCTTTTGATGGATTGTTTGTGTAGGATTGCCATTGTTATCTTTTTACATATTATTCTTAAAGAGCTGTGGAAATTCATGCAATTTGATTGGTTCGTGCACAGTTTTAAATTGTAGTTTAGATTGGTATTACTCAAAAAGTGTATTGATGGCTTGAGTCCATGTTTCTGGATTAGAAAATTGGGCATTTTGTGATCCACAACCTCGTCCCCTGGTTTACCTCAAAAAAGTTAAGATTTTAATATCACCTGAACCGTTGGCTTTAGTATCCATGTGTACCTAATCTACATGCAAATTAGGTCTTATCTGTAAGAATTCGCAATTTTGTATTTCCATAAACGGACAGTAATTACACAGCACAGTGGCCTATGGGCCTGTGGGAAACAAGCAATTGCTGATAACACCAAAACTGCAAGATCACAATCAACTACCATTTTGTGAATAAAGCTTTTCTCAAGGATATAGTGAAAACATGAATAAAACAAGGTGCTGGAATCACGAAATGCATCTTTAAATTATTGATCATTTTAAGAATGAGAATGAAGGTATGATTTTTTTCAAACCTGTGCTCTCTCTGGGATGAATTGAAACCAAGGTGATACAAGTTTTTTGTTTAAGTGGAAGAAGGTGACCAGATTTTTTTTAAATCACACCTTTATTATCTAACTTAATGAAGCACAGTTGGATGAACATGTGCCTAGAATATTTTTTAAGAAAAAAAAAGAAGGTGGCACTCAAATAAAAGCAATAAAGTGCACGCCAATATATAATAAACTACTTGGACATTTAGCTCCCTCATTATTTCGGACTTTTAGACTCTAAGGTGTTTTTAGAATTTCACAGCTGGTATTATTTAGCTGAACCGACTGTAAAATAATAACTAGTAACTAGGCTTTTAGCAAGAACCCTGGCACTGAATCCGCAACGATTGTGTCATAGTTTCAGTCTAGTCACCCTTGCAGCTTTTTGCCCTCCAAACCCAAATGGAGATTATTGGGGAACCCAAGCAGAAGTTGGAATTTGCCAAGACATTAAAACTCAGTGTGTAGTAACTTGGATTGTATGTATGATATGGTTATATCTGAAATCATCATGAACTGGCTCAGTTATGTTTCTAGGTGCCAGCCAGTTAGGTTATTCCCCTAAGAGCTCCCCATCACATCCCTGGGAAGAGAGAGGCAAGTGATGTTAAAGTTCCTTGCTCAAAAGTACAACACATTGGTGTAGCAGAGCTCAAACCCACAATCCTGAGATAATGTGTCCAGTGCTCTATCCATTGGTACACACCCAGGATATGTTCCGAACCAAGATGGCAGCCAATATGGCTGCCAAATTCTTGGAAATTTCTGCGACTGCGTTAAATTTCACTAGAGAGCAGGCACTCCTATAAAAGGGCTTTATATATCAAGCTTGACACTATTAACAAATATATGATTACCGTATGTTGTTAGCATTTCTTCGAAATCACGATAACAGCCTATACAGGGTGAGTCAGAAAAAGTACAACCACATGAAGGATTTTTTATGAAGAAACAACGGAATTTACCAAATTAATTGATGTGTTAGATAGTCTGTATTTAATCAGCTTTCACAATAATTTTATTTTTTTAAATCGATCAAGCCATTCAAAGGTTGGTTATTGGTTCCTGACCCGAACAAATTCCGCACTGACTGGACATATGAGACTCATTACTACTGATTACTGCAGCGTGAGGCTTCAAAATCAATTAACTGGTTGATTCTTTGGCGCCGTATTCAAATGTAACGCAGGACAAGTGTTGAATGATAATGTAGAATACTTAAGATTTAAAGAAATTAACAGGATATTATTTAAAATGGAAAATATTAATGCTTTATCTGTTATCCAGCCCTATATTTTGAACAATTTACTACGTGGAAATCAAGCAAGTTGAAAAGAATGCTGCAAATTGTTGCTTCAAGTCCAAATATTGATTTCATAAAATATTATTTTGATATCTGGTTTCATTTTACAGTCTTACCCAACGATGTAACCAGACATCTCCATTTGGGGAGGGGGACCAGGCGATGGGAACCATTTAACTTTTGGGGCATAAAGTTCACATGTCAGCAAAACTGTCAATTTCCATAGTACAGTGTAGAATAGGGAAAATTTGCTTTTTCACCAAAAAAGATTGGAATATCCGATTTCCACACGGTTTTTGCTCTCCTTTATGACTAGTTTTATACTCAAAGAGTTTTAGTGCTACATTTTGAGTCAGTAATATTGTGAAATATCAATTTTGCACCCTATATCCAGTATTTTTATACTTTCCTCAACTTATGACATCATAGTGACGTCATAATGAGAATGTTAGTGTTAATTTGATACCAATGGAAAGAAGAAATTTTAAGCTATCCTCTGGTACCAAATTTATGGGAATCGGATGTTCAGTAACAAAAATTATAGGGGAAAAAGAATCTTTAAAAAAATCTTCAAAACTTTATTTTTGGCTTACGAAGTAAGTCTATATGAGAGTGCTGGGTGACAGATCAATAGGTTCATCAAACTTTATTTCCAATTACTACACAGTATGAAAACAAAACAGTGATATGAAGGAGTCGAGGAAAAGGTCTATAGGGCCCAGAACACTCACCCCCTTGGAATACATTAACACACAAGAAACAGGGCATAACTATCAAGAAATGCACAGAAAGTGTAGCACTTGTGTAACACTTGTAACACAAAAAATCTTGTAAGACAAAAAATCAATTATAGTCAATACTCTTGGTTCACTGTAGTTGTCTGGCGACTCTTTGCATGCATTGTTAGTAGGGTCTCTACCAAAAAACAGGGAACCATTTTTTGGACATCAAGGTCAGTACCTGTCAAGTGTAAGTGATATACACTACATGTGCTTATATTTTGGCCTGGATGTTTGTTTTGGCATAGATGGCCTTTCAGGGTCAGACCCTGCCACTCTGCAGTTCTTTCATACAGGGTGAGTCAAAAAAAAGTACAACCAAATTGAGCGATTTTTCATGGAAAATCCTCTGTACTATTCATATATTTTCTTTTTGTAGTACATTCCCTGTTTTGTTAGCTCTCATATAAAAATTACGGCATTAAAATTGATAAACGCGTTCTAAAGTTACAGCTGCAGAAGTGAAAGTACCCAATGTGAAAGACCAAACAAGTTACACGCTATAGAGTAACCCAAAGAGTACTCTTGGTTTTACATTCAGCCTTGGTATTTACAGCATATCCTCCATTAATTAAACATTTGGAATAAATGTCAGGGAACACCAGTGACGTAACCAGTCTGTGGGTAGGGCGTGGGAGGGGGAGGGTAAGGGTGGGATCCGCACTCAAAATCTTTGCCCCCTCCTGGCCCCAATAGAGATCAGGAAAAGTAATAAATTTATAGTATTGACAGATTACCGTGTTCACTTTTGGAAATGTGTTTTAGTGATGCCTCAAAAGTTAAATGGTTCCCATGGCCTGGTCCCCCTCCCCAAATGAAAATGTCTGGTTACATCAATGGGTAAGACTGTAAATGAAACCAGATATGAAAATAATATAACAATTTGCAGCATTCTTTCAGCTTGCTGTTTCCACGTAGTAAAAGTTTCAAAATATAGGGCGGATACAAGATAAGTCATTATATTTTTCCATTTTAACAATATATCCTGTTAATTTCATTAATGTCCTGCGTAGCATTTGAATACGGCGCCAAAGAATTAAAAACCCATTTATATTTATTTGAAGCCCTCAAGCTGTGTAGTAATGAGTAGTAATGAGTCTGCATGTTTACAATCAGTTGTGCAATTGGTTTCGGGTCAGAAAATGGATACCTTCACAAAAAATAACCATAGCCTCTGAATGGGCTCAATCGATTTTAAAAATTTAAAATTATTGTTAAAGCTGATTAAACGACTATCTATATTGATTATTTGGTAAATTCCGTTATGTTTCTTCATAAAAAATCCCTCATTTGGTTTACTTTTTTGACTCACCCCGTATATAGGCAACACCCGAGTAATTTTAAACACTATCGTAATAGTAAGAGGAGTGCAATAACATATGAATTTGTCACACGGAGTATGTTAACCCTTTTAAATTTAGAGAGTTTTCTTTGTATGACCACTAAAAAGTGATTCTTTTTTTTCCTTTGAATGTCCACTTGTCATTTTGTAGACTGTTTTGTATGTGTGCATTTGTGTGTGGGTGTGTGGTTTGCATGTGTGTGTGCGTTTGTGTGTTATGAATTGGAAATTAAATGTTCATGGTAAAAAATGTGGTACATAAAAATTAAAATGTTTCAAAATTGGGTATGACAGCAACAAGTAAAGTACAGGTTGGGGAGGGTGGGTTCATCCACATTGGAGGAAGGTATTGATTTATGGATGCCTCCCCTACTCCTAATCCTCATTTTCCAGAATCTTTTTCAGTTCCAGTGACCCCGATTTTAGAAACCCTTTCCAGAGAACCGCTACTTTTCATGTCCAAAGCCATATTTACCAAATTTTTCAAAACTCCTCAAAAAGTAGCTGGAAATGAGGGAGATCGCAGCTTAATTTCTCTGAACTTTTCTGAAAACCTAGTTTGGAGCCCCCTTTTTTGGGCCTGAAATCAGACCCCCCCGCCCCCCCCCCCCCCCCCCCCGGTACAGTTTAGTTCAGAAAGCCAGAAAACCAGAATTGAAAAAAAACCACACCAAAAGTTGCAGGAGAGTCTGTAACTTACAAAATTGGTTAATCTATAGTAGCTACTTCGTTTTGACCGGCTCAGTGAATAATACTTTTTCATGAATCTTTGGTTGACAGGTGGGGAAGTATTTCCTAAATAAATGTTAATTTGGTGGTGAGTTGGTGGCTGACAGGAAGGGGAATGCCTATACAAAAGCAATTTAGCTTCATAACATAGATCAGGGTTTAATAACTCTGACCATTCTGACCATTATATCAGGTCAACAGAGAATGTAGTTTTCTACAATTTCTGGAAATAGAAAAATTGGGGAAGATGTCAAATGGAAGAAAATTCATTTTTCTTCAACGTTTGTTAATAAAGTTGAGAACACAGCAGTTAATGTTACTGTAAATATTTGTTATTAATCTCCCTGGCCTGGGCAATACACAAGCCCTTCCTAATCCTCAATGTCACTAATTTTACTGTTTATCCTGATAACCACCTATCAATAAATTGTGCAAAACTTAGGTTTTTTTTAATCTATTATAGTTAGTCTTGTAGCGTTTTTGCTGCCCCTGTTTGAGGATGGAGTACTGAAATCATTGGTTGACAAGGACAAAGTCAGTATTCGATGGTGTGATGGAGTTGACGGTTGATGGGTGGGTAGTCAGGTAATTGATGGATACAGGATCCGATGGGTTAGGTGATGGTTGTTGGAGCCAGTGGTTGATGGTGTTATGGCGTCAGCAGGGGATTCAACTTTGTTGCCAGTAGTAGGCCATGTGCATTTAATTTGGAGCCATTTTACCGTTATTTTTTAATTTTATTTATTTACTGAGGAAATTTGCATTTTCAGATAAAAATGCAAACAGAGATTATAGAACGTTTAAATTTTATATCCAAGTGATCCAAATCAATATTTTTGTTTTATAAACTAATAATTGGACAATCAAGTATGATTTGCAACTGTCTTGACTTGCCATTTAGCCAATTTGAGCCATTTCTGGGAAAACCCTTTTCAATTTTTTTATACTTAAATTAAAAATAAAAAGTGCTTTTTACTTTTAGGTTTTTGGACTACCTACTGGAAACAAACTTGATTTTTTGTTTGGCCTTAACAATGAACAAATTGCACTGGCTATTGGCCTTTATCCCTAACATCCTTCTTGGAAAAAGACTACATACCTGACTATCACCACAAAAAAGGAGGTAGCAATTATTTTTCTTTTGTTTAGATCTAGGCTAGATTTCTCCCTAAAAACAGACGGTCCTGCTCCGTGATTTTTGAAAAGTGGAAAAATGCAGTTAAGGGATGTTAGGATATGGGAATTATCACTTAGCATTCCATTTATTCCTTGTACCTATAAGTGGTTTCACCTCATTGCACAACTCAACACCACACCTCTGGAGTAAGCCACAGCATCCTTGATGCTCTCATCTCGTCTCCTATGCAAGAAAGTGTCATTTTTTATTTGTCATCAATTTTACTAATAAGAATTTCAGGGAAAAGGTAAACTGCTGTATGAAAGCTTTTTGCCCATTAATGTGTAACATTTCCGTGTACATTTTACATTTTGTAACAGGTTAAGGAGCCTAACTTCTCTAGAAAAATGCACATTTGTCAAGGGGGGACTTACTTTTTTTGACTGTATACGCTGAAGTAGCATATCTCCTCTCGGGGAAAGATTCAGTAATTCTGCCACAGGCTACGAATTCGGCAACGTTAACGGAATAAACCGCATGTTAAAGGTGCCGAATTTTACGTGGTGGCAGGATACTAAATTCATCCCCCTCTCTGCACGAGAATGTCTCGGAGATTAAACTCTGAAATGTGCGGAACTCCATCCTATAGTTTCCAGGATATCCTGAATCCAGGAGCCTTTGTAAAATGTCCAAGAGGATGTGTGAGCGCGCACATCATGGGACCTATAACCAAGAGCCGACCAACCGATTTTGATGTTTTGGGCGTGCGCTACGGGTGGTGATGTGATGCTGTTCTACAGATGGTGTGCCAATCGAGAGATCGATCCGCTGTCTGCATCTGTATGGCAGATCGTGGATTTCCTAAAAGAAATCTTCACGAGGGCTTGGGCGTCCAAAGAGTCAATTGGGGCGCTCCATCGGGTCTTCAGAGATGGCACAGTTTTCTCTAAGGCCGTCCTCGCGAATCTGCTGAAGGGCATGCTTTACGATATGTCGCCTGGTTTGTTCACTCTTCTGAGTGGGACCTGCCACGACATATTGCTCCATGTCTTAGCATCTGAGGATTTGAGCCACTAGAAAAGGCTAGTCTCCTTCGACTGTCTAGGAAAAGGCATTTCTCGGGGGTTCCGAAATACATGGCTTGTCTATTGACGAGGCCCAAGGATGGCGTCTCCACCTCCCACTGGAGGGTTTCTCGCAAACAACTAGACCTTGTCTTTTATGCTATGCCCAAAGTTTCTCCAGGACCTGGCCTTAGCCGCACGATGTTTGGTCCAGGAAATCTTGGTGCCCGAAGGGCTTTTGAAGACTCAACCAATGGAGTTGAGAATCTTAAGACTCTCTAGTTGACTTATGCTTGCCCGAGCAGTAAGCGCGACAGCCTGTTCAGAAATTCCGGCCTGAGTATGCGATTGGCGAGGAAAGTGCCAGACAGTCAGGGATGAACGAGTCGGCTGGAGGACCGATGACTAGATCTCCACACTGAGTGAGTAACATGAGTTCCTGACTAGCAACTCTAGAATCCGTGGGAACTAGAGCCGAGCCAGCCACTTGGAGGCCACCAAAAGAACCAGGACAAGGACTCTCGATGTCAACGCAGTGGGGGAGGAAATGCCGTAGTTTAATGATCCCCGACCAATCCCCCACCATTTTATCCCGACCCACAACCCAGGGGCCTTGGCTCCATAAGTAGGAGTTTGCTGTTTCCTTGCATAGACTGGGTTCCCTCCTTGTCGGGGTATGACACTACCGTCATGTTGTCGCATCGGACCCAGATCACTTTCTCTCTAGTCAGAGTGACGCAGTGCTTCAGCGCCAGAAAGATTGCCCACACAGCTCGACCACGTTGATATGGTGGCAAGCTTAAACAGGAGAGCATTGGCCCGACATTTTGTGGGACCTTAGGTGGCTCACCATGCCGACTTTGACACATCTGTACTGTGTCAGGGAGTGCACTAGCTTCCTGAATTGAGGGGGCTCCGACCTCCAAGTTGTGTGGAGGTGTCCACCTACTGAGGTCGCGGCCAACGCCGAAGGCACTGGAACCCAGAAGGGACACTGGGTTGCACCAGGGGTGGCAGTATCTGAGGGAGTGGCAGAGGATTGGCTTGACGAGGTTATATCCTGCCCCTCAGCCTGAGAACTCCGCTGTCACCTTGACAATTCTATTGAAGGTGAGCAATCGACAGGCTGAAGGGCAGGCCTAGGACATGGACCTGTTAAGCTACTCCTCCAAATACAAGACAGAGCCATTTCTGAGAGGATTCATGCACGGGGACTTGAAGATGTGCATTTTTCAAATGAAGAAGCCATAGTGATGTGGGATACAAGTGATGTGGACGTTTTGATACTTTGTACCATTATTCAATGAGGAATCACTAGGAATGTCAATCACTAATTCCTATTAGTGTTCTCTTTTTTTGCAGTTACATCTAATTTTGTGTAAATATCCAAAACTTGGCAGCCATATTGGCCGCAATCTTGGTTTCGGAATATGCTAGCAGCATCGACCGGCCACGTATGTGTTAAAATATATAATATATATCACACTGTTTGGAACTTGTATCACTTTTTTCAACTGATTGATGCCTGTTCTATGAATTTTACCATGTTCGGCGGCCATTTACCCTGATATTTTGTACCAATATTCAATGAGGGCTGTCACTTGAAGTACTAGGAATGCATATCACTAAATTCCTATGATATGTGCTCTCTTTTTTTGCAGTTACATCTAATTTTGTGTAAATTTCTAAGATTTGGCAGCCATATTGGCCGCCATCTTAGATTTGAAAATGCAAGGAGCATGGAACAGCCATGTATGTGTTCGCAATAACCGAAAATATATACATCACAGTTTGTTTGGAACTTGTATCACTTTTTTCAACTGATTGATGCCTGTTCTATGAATTTTACCATGTTTGGCGGCCATTTTGGACGCCATTTTGAAAAAATCCAAGTTCCCCAGCCTGAACCATTGGCATCTTTTTTGGGTAAATCTAGACACCTTTACCTACTCAAATCAGTTGAAAACAGATTCTTTACAATTTTTTCGCAGATTGGTCACAATATCATCTAATTTTGGGTTACTATATTCATGTATGTACTATAGTAGATTCAACTCATCGTGTCACCTCTAGTACTTTTCCAAAGGTATTGGCATTGAAATGAGGGGGATGCGCGGTGGACGGAAATTAAAATTCCACGCTAAATCTATTGAAACATGTAGTCCAAGAAAAATCAATTATGCGTAATGAATCATTCAAGTCAACATAAACGCATTTATAGCTGCATTAACTCTCAAAACATTCTGACTAATCGCATGGTATTCATTGTAACAGGTGAGTTGAACGCATTACTGGCTTTTGAGCGCCCGATACGAAGAAACACAAAAGTCTTTGTACTCTCTATGTAAGGCCATGAAAGACCAGATTCGTTCATGGAACAGGTGAATCGAGCCACATATTCTGCCTCTAATCGACGCTGTCCAAAACTTTTCCTCCGGTGACACGATGGGTTGAATCTACTATAGACTAAAGTTGATCACATGTATCTTGAGGTCAAAGTTCAAAACTTGGTTGAAATTATTTTAATGGAAGGGTTACTTGAGATGTTAAGGATTGAGGTCAAAGGTCACACAAGGATCAAATATGATTGCTTAAATTGTTTTCATATCTAAAGGATCAATTAATAAAATGTTAAGCTGTAATATTTCAACCAAACTTCACAAATCTAGCATTTTTTATGGAAGTAGTCTCTTTTCCATTGCAAATCTCTACAATTTAATATGTACTAAATAAGAAATTATGTAGATTCAAAAGATGGGCCTTGTTAACAAAAAAAATTAAAGTATCTCTATTCTTTACCCCATATTGTGCATTTTTCACCCTGTTGGCAGCAAAACTTAAAGGGCCATGGTCCGATCACTAATAGCCTTGTCCCCAGAACCCCCGATTTTACTGGAAGTGGTTAAAAATTTGGTATCTGAAGAAAGCTACTATTATTTCAATTAGCCTGTGAAATCCTAGGACTAATGGATGTTTAATTTGAAAGTTGTAAGTGAAAATGTGCACCATTTTGGTTGACCAATATTAATTTTACACAGTATTCTATGGGCTTACAAATCGTGTTTTTACCTCTCACATCAAAACAGATTGAAATATCGGCGCAAAATTTACAGATGGGTTTTGGGGCAAAGGCCATTTATTAAAATGAAAACTTTATGCAAAAATCAGACCATCACTCTTTAAAAAAATTTTGGAACTGATTAGTTTTAACTCAAATCAATCCACAAAATTGAAACTGTTGTCATCAATGTAATTATGAAAAAAAAACTTCTTTACCCAAATGTGTTTTTAGATTAAATTGGACAACAAATAGAGATTCTTAGCTAGTTATTTTAACCCTTAGGCTCATTCAATCAATTTAACATTAAACACTTAAAATTACCTGTGAAAATGTTAAAATCCCTTTGCCTTTATTGGACAAAAATAGAGATTTTTAGCCAGTTATTTTAACCCTTACCTTATAGGCTCATACAATCACTCTATAACATTTAGCACAACAATCACATGTGAATATTTTAAAGTCCTGATCCCCCTCCAACCCCCTATCCCACTGGTGCTTTTTAGCTTAAAATAAAAAAAATGGTAAAACAGTTCAAAATTTATGGAGCTGTTTTTTTCATAAACTTGATGTCCAAACCTAAAAAAAAAATAACCATTTATAGAATTTTGTCAAATTCAATCATTTAAACTAATTCCTTGACTTAAGCTAAATAAGAAAAATAAACTTGCAAATAAGAAAACAAATAGAGGATTATAAAATTATTGCTGAGACCTGTGATACAGACAACTCTACAGTTCAATGAAGCTCAACCCAATTATAAGATTAAAAAAAACAAGTATTTAAAAAAAACCTGTGTCGGGGTCGCCAGGCATAATTTTACAAGAAATAAGAACAACATTAAAAAGCATTTAAGAGGAGTAGATGGTTTTTTAGTTTGATAAGTTGCACTTTATTACAGGAAAATGTTATAAAAGAAATAAAACTTATTAAAGTAGATGTTTGATAATGAAGATTGCATTAGAACCAATCACCTTGTTTACAAATTGATCTCCCATTGACCTTTGACCTTGGTATGTGACCTTTGACCTCACATAGTTGTAAGCTTTAATTTAACGTAGGTTACACCTTCCTGTCATTTCAAATAAAGAAAATAGAAAAAACGCCCAATTGGGCGCAAAATGTGTAAAAACTGCATCCCTAAGTTACAAGCTTTAATTTGATGTACGTAAAACTCTCCTGTCATTTCAAATAAAGAAAATAGAAAAAACGCCCAATTGGGCACAAAATGTGTTTAAACTGAATCCCTAAGTTATAAGCTTTAACGTAGGTTACACCTTCCTGTCATTTCAAATAAAGAAAATAGAAAAGGCACCCAATTGGGCGCAAAATATGTAAACACTGCATCCCTATGTTACGAGCTTTAATTTAATGTACGTAAAACTCTCCTGTCATTTCAAATAAAGAAAATAGAAAAAACGCCCAATTGGGCGCAAAATGTATTAAAACTGAATCCCCAAGTAATAAGCTTTAATTTAACGTAGGTTACACCTTCCGGTCATTTGAAATAAGAAGTAGAAAAGGCGCCACAATTGGGTGCAATAAAATAGTAAAAACTGCCCATCACCAGTTTAAGAGCTGTAATTTGTGGTACGTCATCTCTCCTGTTCATTTCAAATAAAGAAAAATAGAAAAACACCCGCAAAATGCGCGCGAACCAACTGACGTTATCACGAAGCGAACCAATGCCCAAGTTATAAGCTTGAATATAATGTAGGTTACACCTTCCTGTTATTTCAAATAAAGATGTTACCTAAATTTTCGTCTTAAATAATATCCCTTCCAATTTTTTGCCTTTCACCTTTGTCATTTACCTCTTGCTCGCCGTAGTTTAACTCTAAGTGGCCTGATCATTTTCTTACTTATAACTCTCGTATTCGTTACTCACCCTTTATCTATCCCTGCAACGTTTTAACCAAACTCCCATTTCCCAGCCAGTCTTGGCAGAGACTAAATTCAAAGAAATGCTTTTTTAAGGCCATTTAAAACCTGCAATGGTGTTATTCTTTGTCTGAAATTGCATCGCATTACACACCCAACACTAAAACTCTAAATTAATAGTAGTACGTAGATCATTTTCATAAAAGAAAAACATTTAATGAAATGACCTTCAGATATAGAAATAGACTCCTTCGCAATTTTGAGAGCAGTGGTCTCTATAGTCGGGTCGCATTATTATTTCAATTCCAGGTTCTTTTGTTTCTTGTACTCTGGATTCTCAAGAAATCAAATAATCCTGTAATTAGTAGTAGTCGATATAACAATAATTCAGTTCAGCTATATTGTCAGGTTTTGTGGCCAATCTCTTTCAACAGCTCAGTCATTGGGTCCCATGGGGTGGACATGCAATTTCCTTGCAGGAGCCCATGGCTAGTGTTTAAAGGCATTATCAGTGATTTGCTAAATCATAAAAGTGGAAAAAAACAGCATGTCTGTAACAAGTATAAATATCCTATCATACCCTACAAGTGATAAGACTAAAAGCAATCTGATAAGGACAAAATCAGATCTTTTAAAAAGTATGGTTCTGTCTGTACGGACACTTACTACAACACATAATTGAATGGAGATACTTATCTTTGAGCACTGCTGTTTTTTTCTGTCAATGTTTCTGCAAAAACTAAAGGAGTCTCTTCTCTTCTCTCTCCTCTCTCTCTCTCTCTCTCCTCTCTCTCTCTCTCCTCTCTCTCTCTCTCTCTCCTCTCTCTCTCTCTCTCCCCCTCTCTCTCTTTCCCCCTCCCCTCTCCCCTCCCTCTCTCTCTCTCCCCTCTCCTACTAAAAATGAGATCTGTCTGTCCTGTAGCTTCCTGTCTGGCATTTCGTTTTGCTTTCACATATACTGATATTTGGGGCATTAATATAGGGATGACCAGATTGTATATGATCAATCCCACAATGCACCAGTTTTGGGAAATTTCACCAAAATAGGTCATATGATCCCACAAAAATCCTATTCTAAACACATAAAAACCCGGACTTTTACGCCCATTTTAGCCTACAAAGTGTTAGTACTTAGGGAATTTTTTGCATGATAATGAAATGTCTTGTTGTTCTTGAACTTTTGGAACACTTTTTTATCCCTTAGTACTGACATGTGTTTAGTACAGTATGGTATAGGCACATTGCTATGCATCATGGGATTGATTCAAAATGTCCTCTGGGGGATGACAGTCAATGTTTGTTTTCAGGGTTTCATAGTGACCCAAAAGGTCAAAGGTCATCTAGAGGTCAATTGAGGTCCATTTCCATAGAAATGCCCTATACTAAAAAAAAAAAAAATCAGCCTGCAAGTCTGTCCGGCTATGCGTTTCATTATGCTTTGACATATAGGGCTGATATTTGGCATGATGGAAGGGGAGAACAGTCTGACCTTTGTTTGCAGGGTTTTGGAGTAACCCAAAAACGTCAAAGGTCATCTAGAGGTCAATTTTTCTAGAAATGCCCTATGACCAGCAATTTGGTCAAAAGGACCGCTGACCTGAGCACCGAACAAATCTGAGGTCAAAGGTCACACATAGGTCAAAGGTCACACAGGGGGCAATGCACTAGTCCACTAGAAAAATGCACTAGAAAACGATGGGAACAGCAGACTTAATATGCCACATCATAGTCAAACCTTGTTGAAGAAAACAACGGACAACAGTAACTCCCTTTTGACAGGTACATTTCGCTTGCTATCTGAGATTTCAGAATGACATTAATGTACCCCAAAGATCATGTCATAGATTTGTGCAGTGCACAGTTACTTAAACTTGATTTACCTTTGTGTCAAGAAAAGTTTCCTGTTTTTATTATCTTGCAATAAATCATTTTAAATTCTGCCATTGTTGCATCATATTTGCTTTTTCAGGTATTCAGTGAACTATTGGTTCAATTTTATTTTTATTAATGTCTTTTTCAACTGTTATTTGAGAAAAACAGACTTTTTTAAAGTTTACTGGCATGTGTGCCAATTCCAATCTCAGTTGTGAGCACAGAAACTGTTTCAATATATTGTATCAAGCATGGTAACCTTTTTCCATGATTGTAGATTTCAGGTGTGTGTCATATTTGTACACATTACATGGCCAATGTCTTTCAGTGCTTTCAGTTCTTTTATCTATCTGTGTAGGTGGACACATAATTTCCTTATGCTCAGTGTTCAAATTGATTTCTGTATTGTAATACATTGTGTTGTGTGATTTTCCAAGAGGAATATATTTTTACCGATACTGTGGACAGACTCAAATCATAGTGAAAATTTAACTTTTCATATAGGGCCTATGCATATTATATATTTGAGTTTAAAATGGCATTTATATTAAATTTTCACCAATAGCACTAGAAATTTAGAGGAATCTCACTTTGAAAGGAATTTATTTCTGAAAGAATCCTAATTTTAGTATTTTTTCACTGAAACTACTTTTAAAGGCCTTGCCACTAATAAAACCCACATTTTGATGTGTTTGTTCTGTCACCAGTAAGAGAGTTCATGTAAACTTTAAGTGTGCCAGGCATTATGAGATTATTTTGGACTCAACCCCATGGCTTATTGAACTCACAATTTTAGTACCTTTAAATATAAATATAATCAGACCAGCTGACCAGTGGAATGTGCTGTTATGCAGGTGTGAGATTCTGGATTATCTCATAAGGCAGCTATTCACTATTTCCTATATCAATCGCCAACTCTGATGTTTTCATTGCAATCTCTAACTCTAAAATAAAATAATAAACCAAAATGCTGTGTCTAGAATGGGAGTCAAACCCATTACCTTTGTATTACAAGACAAGTGCCTACAGACACATGCCATGCAATCTGAGCCGGTAGAAAATTGTTCTTTTGTAATCTTATTATAATTTGGCTAATGTTGTTTGTGGGTATGTATGTTCGCAAAAGGCTCCGTCAGTTTCGAACCAAATTGCGCCAAACTCGCATGAAAGGTGAATGAGGATACCGGACGGGTTAACCGCTATATTTGGACGAAATCCGTTCAAAAATGGCTGAAAAATCAGCGAAAATAAGGTCGGTTGCTACGATAAATTACCATTTGTTTGTACGCGTTACTAAGCAGCGCGTACGCGAGGTGCGTTGCGCGGGTGGTTACGTGTGAGATGCTATCTGCGGTATACGCAAGTAACAGGCGCCTTATACGGTAGTGCAAAACCACCGAGCTGTATTTACTAACGGTGTGGGTAAAGAAAATATGATCAATAACAGTTCATGTTATTATTTCGCTTTGATTGTGATGAAAAGTACGGGTAGCACACGGGAAGTAGTTTTGATATAGTTTTGAGAAAAAGATTAAAATATACGGAAAGTTACGGGATGAAATATTGCGGTTTTAGTACTTAGAAAATAGGAAGTAGGCCTACATATGGCTAAGCTACAGGATATGCTGGAAACTATACGGGAACTTGAGTTGTGGAAAAAATACGCTCACGGGAAGTTGCGACGGGGAATGCATAAACTGCAGGATGACAAAAAGTTTATACGGGAATTTGAGGAGTTATGAGAAGAAAAAATGAGGATATGAAATATGAAAAAGTTAAATGGAAACTTATACGGGATTAAATATTGGCAATTTATTATTTAAAAAATACGAGAAAATGAATTAAAATTTAGGCCAAAGGAAAGTTATACGGGAATTAATATTCAGTTTTACGTTTCCTTAGAAATTGGTAACTAACGAGATACAGGTTATGATAGGTACGGGAAATTGAGTTACTAAAAGTGTTTTGTGACCGGGGGAGTCTTAAACTTCAGGATGACGGGTATTTCATACGGTAGTTACTTGAGGAGTTGTGTATTCCACTGGTTTGATTATGACGGTGTCGCCATATGTGTTACTTCTTCAGTTATCGCTTCAGTTTTAGTGATCATTTGTTTCAGTGATCGCTTCAGTTTCAGTGATCGCTTCTGTTTCAGTGATCATTTCTGTTTCAGTGATCGCTTCAGTTTCAGTGTTCTTTTCTGTTTCAGTGATCTTTTCTGTTTCAGTGATCGCTCCCGTTCATTCAACTAGCGGGAGCCCGCGCGAAGCACGGGCCTCCCGCTAGTCATACTATAATTTGGCTAATGTTGGATGTATGTATGTATGTATGTATGTTCGCAAAAGGCTCCCCCAGTTTCGATCCATATTGCGCCAAATTCACATGAAAGGTGCATGAGGATACCGAACGGGTTAACCGCTGTATTTGGACGAAATCCGTTCAGAAATGGCTGAAAAATCAACGAAAATGTGCTCGGTTGCTATGATAAATTACCATTTGTTTGTACGCGTTACTAAGTGGCGCGTATGCGTGGTGCGTTGCGACGGGTGGTTACGCGTGGCAACGGCGATTGCTCGTAAGACGCTATACATGCTATATGCGGTACGCAAAAAACAGGCTCCTTATAGTGCAACCGGTGTGGGGAAAGAAAGAAACGGCCAAGAACCGGACCAAGAACACGTCATGTTATTTTGCTTTGTCGTATGTATGGATAATACGGGTTACCCCACAGAGATTTGAGAAGAAAACAAAATAAAATACATGGAACATTACGGGATAAAATATTGACGTTTTAATATTTAGAAAATAGGAACTATAAAGGCCTACAGGAAATGCTGCAAACTACATCTACAGGATGGCGAGAACTTTATATGGGAGTTTGAAGAGTTATGAGGAAAATATGTGGAAAATACGGGATTTACGGCTTACCCCACGTGGAGTACTTTTGAGGGGAAACTTATACGGGATTAAATATTTAGTCAGGCAGCGGATGTCACTATATTAGCACAACTGCAATAATTTTGCCAACTTTGATTTTTCACTTTCATGTGTTCAAGGACATCACAAAGAATTGCTTTCAACTTGTTGCCGAATTTCCAGTGTCGTATTTCGTCACCTGGGGCGCTTTTTCAAAATGGCCGCCAAAATCATAGAAAATCTAATAAAAGCGCATTGTTTAAATAAAAAAAAAATAAATGCAAGCATTTATATAGCGCTTTATACAATTAAGTCTCAAGCGCTTTACATTTATTCCGCTGTCACTAAGATTAATCACATATTGAAAATTCGGCAGCCAATTACAACGGCGCATTTTTTTTTTTTTTTTTTTTGGAAACTTATACGGGATTAAATATTTAGTCAGGCAGCGGATGTCACTATATTAGCACAACTGCAATAATTTTGCCAACTTTGATTTTTCACTTTCATGTGTTCAAGGACATCACAAAGAATTGCTTTCAACTTGTTGCCGAATTTCCAGTGTCGTATTTCGTCACCTGGGGCGCTTTTTCAAAATGGCCGCCAAAATCATAGAAAATCTAATAAAAGCGCATTGTTTACCACAAATACCATCTAATAGGGTCAAGTTTCTGGATAATTTTGGTCAAGTGACCACTAGAAATGTTTTAAAACCAAAACAGTGTTGTTCAGGAATGATAGAGGGCTTTATTTTCAAAATGGCCGCCAAAATCATAGAAAATTCTTTAAAAGCATATTGTTTACCAAAATGCCATCTAATAGGGTCGGGTTTCTGGATAATTTTGGCCAAGTGATCTCATTCATAAATAATTGAGGGCACGTTTTCCAAAATGACTGCCAAATTCTCTCACACACACACAAATTTTTATACGGCATTTCATATTATGCATTTTAAAGTCTCAATAATTACGAAGTGGTAGTATTCAAGTTAAGATTCATTCAATTAGTGTACATTCTGTGTGCAACTCAGATATGATTATTATTTGTGTGTTTATTTGTGTCCTTTATGATAATACAAATATGAAATATTTCCATGTGGATATACAACAAGTCCCTGTGGGAAGAAGGCCAAGGCTTTCTGATAATTAGAACCCAACCTCCTACGTAAAGATGAAAAACTGTATGTAGGCATATAACTGGTGCAGATTTTTCAGTCTTGGAAACAGCTAGAAATCACATGGTGTCATAGTGGACTGTAAAGGGGACGAGACAAAATATGACTGTCATTCGTTTCAACATAGTCTTTTACAAGAGCAGACCTATGTGTTGAAGCATTGCCATGATGCAGAAAAATCTGCGGCATTCCCATCTTTGGACGCTTATATTCGAGGAACTGTGGCAAAACCCTTAAACCCACGTCTACCTGAGCCATTTTTTGTAACAAAACTCCCGAAGGGGGGAGGGTGGTTACCACTCCCCCTGTGAATTTTGTTACTGAACACCTGATTCCTGTAAATTTGGTAGCAAATGATAGCTTAGAGTTTCTTCTTTCCATTGGTACCAAAAAAGGGTACCAACATCCCCATTATGACGTCACTATGACGTCATATGTTGAGGAAAGTCTGAAAATACTGAATATAGGGTGGAAAATGTATATTTCGCAATTTTAGTGACTCAAACACCTTATTATAGTGCTAAAATGCTCTCATTGTATATAACTAGTCATTTCCCATCAAATAGAGCCAAAAACCGCACAAAAATCGGATGTTCCTAACTTTTTTGGCGAAAAAATTGAATTTTCCCCTGTGTGTGTCTATGGAAATCGACAGTTTTGCTGACATGCAAACTTTATGACGTCATTGTGACGTAATGCTAGGCATGTTGGTACTCAAATTGGTATCAATGGAAAGAGGAGGACCATAGATATCTATTGGTACCAAAATCAAGTGTCTGCGATATTTCTGTGTTGTACTAGGCATGTTGGTACTTCTCTCCGGAAGGGGGTGTGTGTGTATGGAAATCGACAGTTTTGCTGACATGCAAACTTTATGACGTAATTGTGACGTAATGCTAGGCATGTTGGTACTCATTTTGGTATCAATGGAAAGAGGAGGATCATAGATATCTATTGGTACCAAAATCAAGTGTCTGCGATATTCCTGTGTTGTGCTAGGCATGTTGGTACTTCTCTCCAGACTATTGGGATCACCCTGTATCCTACCTGTACCCCACCTGTACCCCGGTGGATGTTTGTTTTTGTTTTTGGTTGAAAGGAGCAGAACATGTCAATTGACAATTACATTAAATAATTTGGCAACAAAAAAGGGGTTTTTAGCAAGCCGGGGAAAAACCTGAAGGGGGTTGTAACCCCCCCCCCTTCGGTAGACGAGGGTTAAATAGTACTAATAAACATTGTGGAGTTTAATTTTTGCAACAATACCATATCCGTCAAAAAATATTGTATACAAAAACTTGGTATTGGTGCTGCATTGTGCAGTGATTGGGGTCTTGCCATATTTATAAACACAAATTTTGTTTTTCTCCCTTAAGTGGAGATCGTAAACGTGTATCCAGGTAGGTATCATCAAAAATAAGGCCACTTCCACTCTCTCCTCCTTTTGTTCTGGTGTTAAAATATAAGGCATCTTGGCATAAAGCATTCTTAACAAAGCGTTCTTAACTGTTGATGATACTTCTTCTTTTTTCTGCTGAATGCTTTGATGTGCCAACAAATACATGTGTGTACCACAATGTCGGCAAGCCTAAGTTGGTGGCTATTGGTCCTGAAAGCAAGGAGGAGCCCTTACTGGTTGATGGAAAGGAGGTGGGGTTTGTCTGTCAATTCAACTTTCTTGGATCCTTGCTTACTAAGGAGGATGGCTGTCGCCATGAGATCCGGCATCGGTGGGCAATGGCAAGATCGGCAATGGTCAATCTATCCAAGATCTGGGCTGACAGAGGAATTACTAGAACTACCAAAACTCGTCTAGCCCATGCTCTGGCTTTTCCAATAGCCACATACGCAAGTGCGCCATGGACCCTCACCCAAGCAGATCGTAACAGAATTGCAGCCTTTGGGATGTGGTGTTGGAGGCATATACTTCGCATCCCATGGACCGAGAAGAGGACAAACTCCAGTGTTCTTCAGGAGATTGTGGTGAAAAAGCGCTTGTTACAGAAGATCTGCATCCAGAATCTAAGATATTTTGGTCATGTATCAAGGCGTGGTGGAAACAACTTGGAGATGGTGATTACACAGCAAGATTCCTACTCACGGTGTAACCCAGAGCTTAGGCTACTCCATGGGTACTCTTAGCTCTACTCCAAAGGTACCCCCTTGATGCACTATTGATGCAGTACCTACAACTAAGTACTTGTGAAGTATACAAACAACTGGATGGATAGCAGCTATGTTTACTTAGCAGTACCCATCCTATAGTGTACTCTGCAGTTGCCTGCTAGGTGACTGACAGGTACCCATGTAAGCCACCAGTAGTGGAGTACCTCTGAAGCTACTCTTTTTTTTTTTTTTTTTTTTATCTGGGCTGACAGAGGAATTACTAGAACTACCAAAACTCGTCTAGCCCATGCTCTGGCTTTTCCAATAGCCACATACGCAAGTGCGCCATGGACCCTCACCCAAGCAGATCGTAACAGAATTGCAGCCTTTGGGATGTGGTGTTGGAGGCATATACTTCGCATCCCATGGACCGAGAAGAGGACAAACTCCAGTGTTCTTCAGGAGATTGTGGTGAAAAAGCGCTTGTTACAGAAGATCTGCATCCAGAATCTAAGATATTTTGGTCATGTATCAAGGCGTGGTGGAAACAACTTGGAGATGGTGATTATGCAAGGAATGGTTGAAAGGAAAAGAAGAAGTGCAGACCAAGAGCTCGATGGTTCAACCAAATTAAGTCTGTTACAGGACACTCTTGGACTGTGCATCATATCTCTGATGTTACAAGCTGTCAGTTTACTATTACTGTTCCATCTTCTTGCAACTAGATTTTTACAAGGCTGTTCAATCATCTCACAGGAGAAAAATACTGACAATAGCCAATCATATCTTGGGTCTTCTTTGACGGACTCGCGCCTATCTCTATAGCAAGCTGTCCATTTTGCAATTGCAACAGTCCTGTATGTAGGGCCATCATCCCCATAAATTGTCTGCAAATCGGCATGCATTGTTGTGTCAGCATAGCAGAGTTTGACACAAATTTTATGTATACCCTGAAGTATTCTTTTAAATTTACCACCATGGCTTGGCTAGTAGTGGACAGCGCCCTGACCCAGAAGTATTTATGCTAAAAAGGGTTACATAAAGAGGTTTATTTATCTGGCCTTTTGGGGAGAGACAGTATAATACCTGCAGATCACACAATCAAAGCTCATTTGCGAAAGACCTTTCACGTTTGGAGATTTTAAAGAGTTTCAGGGACTTGTTACCCCCCCATATGATGCCAGCAATAAATCAGAAAGCCAACAAAGCTCCCTACAGTTTGATATAAGATATGTCAGGCCTATTAATTGTGCAAGTTGCTCTTGGTTCTTTGTGAGGTAGTAAATATCTGACCCTTTCTTTTTAACATTCTCTATTTAACATAATTAGCATCCGCACCCAGTTCCATACTTCATACTTTGTGAGAGTATCACGGCACCAGTTTTTCTCATGGCATATGATGGGATCTAATTATGGAAAAAAAAATTCTACAAACGGGACCGGGGACTTGTTGCATATTCATATGCAAATGTTTCATAGTTATCCCCATAGAGAACATAAGTGAGCATACAAACATTGTTTACGTCTGAGTTGCAGACATAAATTGCACCAGTTTTGTTTTGATTACAATCACTATATGACATTAAGTGAAACACTAAAATTCCTCAATATGATGTCTTAGCATTGTTACGACAAAGTATATACCAAGACGGTCCTACTGGTACGAAAACTTACCCCAAAAAGCTACAAAAGTAATACTTTAACTCTAAACTTGTATCCAATCCTGTGATACAGGTATTCTGCTATCCCCATCAGGGATGCGCGCAGTATTT